>VYZU01000082.1:15898-39643 GCA_013401355.1 Ceyx cyanopectus | reverse complement strand
ACAGACCGAGTCCTCACTCTCCCTTTGGCATGTATTTATTCTGGATATATCCTTAAGTCCTCACCCCTTTTCAGTGAGAGGCCCCTGTGGGTACCCTTGTGTGTGAGGTTTTCTCTTTCTGAATGTGTGCATGCACATTTCAAGTCCTTTTTCTAGAAACAATATTCCTTAAAGTTTAGGAATGAGTTGTGTAGTAGAATATTCCCAACTGATACCTGAATTTATAATTTAATTTTGTCAGAAAGAGTGCCAAGTAATTTTGATTGCAATAAATCTGCATTTTGGGTGCTGCAGTCTGGTTTGTGGGTACCCCCATGATGAATACAACAGGAGGAAACACAGGAGACAAAGATTTATTACTGAGTTAACTTGCAGAAAGCATAAATTCAAAAAAAGGAACAAAGTTTCTCTTAAGATTTAATGATGTAGACCTACTTTGGATAATTTCAGAGATCTGGTCACCTAATCACTGAAACCTCTCCACATTACACAGCTATTATAAACAGAATATTGGTTTTTTCTAATGAATTGTGATCACAGGATGCAGAATAAAACAAGATTATTGTAGACTGATAATTTTGCATTATATCCAGATGCAACAAAAACTAGATTCCTCAGGCTTCAAATATAACCTTCTACTGTAGGCTGGAAAGCTCTAGCAATAGTGAGGTCTAAGTGAAAGAGAAGGAAACAAGTGGGGTAGCCAATGTCATTGAAGTGATTTAAACGTGCATGAAAATAATATACAAAGGAGCTACAGGAAACTTCAGAAACTCATATTACTGAGATAAAATAGAATATGATTGAAAAAGCTGCATTTATTTAGTCACACACAATAATAGAATCTTAAAAGATGTCTGTATATACTGCTTAAAATAACATATAACTGCTGGAAGGGTGTGCCCTCAACTATGCTGGTGCAGTTCTTGAGGGGATTTTTCTTTGAGTGGCACCAACTGGCACCTTTTATTAGCAAATTAAAAATCCATATCCAAAATAAATAATGGTAAGAGCTTTGGGGGATTGTTTGTTTGCTGTTTGTTGTTTTGTTTTGTTTTTTAATCACTGTAAAGAACCCAAATGAGAGCTGCACATCCCATTCTCACAGTTTCAGCAGGAGCTGGAGACCTGTGTGCCCTCTGAACATTTACAAATGTCACCCCGTAGCACAGACACACAAATGTTGAAATTCTGCACTATTTCCGATTAAAATGCATCCTCACAGCACTTCTGCTCATTGAACCTGATTGCTTATTATGTGTGATGCCTTGATTGTGATGAAAGGCAACCAAGTGGGAAACAGCAGAGAAAGGTTAACATGACAATGCCTTTAGGATCTTTAGTAGTATCAATCCATAGTTAAAAATACGATAAAAAAAAATCCAACAAATATATTTGTTATATTTTAGATTTGCTGCTTCTACCCACTCTCCTTCAAGGACTCAGCCTATTGGCTGTGGGGAAGAGAGATCAGAGGAAGATGCTACGCTGACAATGATGATTTTTGTTTCTTTCTAAGAAGTCACTTGTGGCTACTTGTATTTCCCTTCTGCAGTCTGGCTGTAGAGGCAAAAAGGCCACTCTGGGGTAAGCCATGGCCTGATGGTAACAAGAAGGAAAACTCAGGTGAGTTTTGAATGAATGAACTAATGAATGCCAGAATAGGGCCAAAATCCCCCCACACAACATGGATGATCATAAAGGCATTAATGTTGGAACAGACCTCCGAAACCATCAGATCCAACCATCAGCCCAACACTACCATGAGCGCTAAGCCACGTCCTGAATGCTGTGTCTACAGCTCTCTGAACACCTCCAGATGAGGACCTCAAGCTGGCTGTAAACACCATGCAAGATTTTGCTGACTGCAAGTCCCTTCAGTTACATTTCCATCCCCAGCTACTCCTATTCAGCACAGATTCTGAAGGGGTGCAGACAAAAGCTCATTCAAAATTGATTTTCTTGGAAGTGTGTTCTGTTTTCTAACATCAGGAAGTTCTGACACACCACACCTTAAAGTTACTCTATTTTGTATTTTCAAAGTCTGCACCAACGTTTGGAGGCTTTTGCACTGTGTGAGTTATAATTCAGACTTTACTAGGGCTTCAGTGTTGGGGAAGATGTTTTTTCCAGCATAAAGGAGTGACAAATCATTCCAATAACCTTTTAGATGGTTATCTAAAGGCACAAAGAATAGTTTGATGTCTATGAATGAGCAATTTCCACTCCTGGAGGAAAAAATAAAGCCAGCTAAATAACGAAAATAAATATTCACAAAGCAAATTAAGGTTCCACAATTCAGATACTATTTCTCTCTTATTAATGGGACAATCATCTTTGCTGGTCATTTTTCATGAACACTAAGGTGATTATTCAAAACTATTTGACTTTTTTCTAATGTTTTTCACACTCAACAGGACTAGAGCAAATGGCCTGAAGCTGGACCAGGGGAGGTTTAGATATTGGGAATAATTTCTTTACTGGCAGTAATTTCCTTTAGTCAGGCAGTGGCACAGGCTGCCCAGGGAGGTGGTGCAGTCACCATCCCTGGACGTATTAAAAACCCATGTAGAAGTGGCACTTGAGGACATGCTCTAGTGGGATGATGAGATCTTTGGCTCTTTTGTTGTTGATGGCTGGACACAGTGATCTTAGAGGTCTTTTCCAACTGTAATTTCTCAGCAATTTTAAGAGTGACTTAAATCTCAGCCAATGTGACATGACCTCTCAGCTTCAGTTTCTGATTGGAATCTCCTGTTTCCCAAAGGATCGTATCTTGAGAGTTTACATTAAGTCTTTGGATAATTGAGACTTCATTAAAAATCCTCAGTACAAAACTGATGTAGCTACCTAAAATTTACAGCCTTTGACAGACAAAAATACATCATTAAATCTGTTAAATATATATTTATTCATATATATATATATATATTTATTTATATATATATATATATATATGATAATAAAACATGTGAACTCTGGAGAATCCAAAACTAAATGGTAAATAAAAGTATTTCAGCTTCTCCCCTCAAATCTGCCTTACCTGTGTGCTAGCCAGGATCTACCTCATCACATTTCAGTGTTCACTGGTGACAGCCTTATACAAGCGGCAAAAAGAAAGAATCCCAAGCCCAAAGGAATCACAAGTTTTCCGAGAAAGCAAATATATAGCACTTGACAATATCCAACTCACAACATGGTATTTACTGGTATTTGTGAGGCAGCACCAACCCCCCTTCTCTGTTGATTTTGGGGGAAGTTAGGATTTTTTCCTAGTTCTCACTGGCTCTTCTCACCAACAGCCAGCTTTGAGATTTAGTGCCCACTTATTATCTCAAGAAGAGATGCAGTCCCAAATCACTGAGATTTGCCTGTCACTAGTGTTGATGAAAAATAGAGAATCAAGACCATACAAATAGCACTGCAGCAGCACACAGGTTTATTATGTGAGCTTATTAATGGAACAAGTAAAAAAAAAGAAATAATAAGATGATACTTCGTAAGTCTTCTCTGCTGTCCTTCTTATATAGCCCATAATTTAAATTCTCCCTTCTTGAATAAAAATCAAGTCCATAAGCAGTATTGCTATACGAGAAGAGCTACTGTTCAGACAAATAATGGATTTCCAATGAACACAAATGCAAACCTATGGGAACAGCCAGGGATTTCTGCCAGTAGATCTTCTCTTTTAAGCAGCCTGCTGGCTGCACTGCTTGCTGTCTTTGCTGGTATCTCATTTTCTAAGCTTGCAAGATTTTGCAGAGATCTTGTAATGACTGTTCAGGTTGAGCTCAAATACACATTGCTTGCATGATTATTTTTGCTATTTTCATGCACGCAAACCTCTTTGGAAATTGCCTTTTGTGGTGCAGTTTGCCCAGTACAAAATCTCAGGGCATACCCCTCTTTAAAAGATGACACACTTTATTAGCTTTTATTTAACATTTGTTTGTGCTGCAGACGGATTTAAAATAAGAAAAAAAAAAAAGAAAAAAGAAAAAAAAAGAAAAAAGAAAAAAAGAAAAAGAAAAAAAAGCAACCAACCACATTATGTAATTAGCTCTGATTTTATCGATTGCCTGTTGATGTGTGTTACTAACAGCAAATCTGGTAAGCCTAGTGCAGGAAAGACAGCAAACACTGAGCAAAAATTTAGAAAGTGACTGCCACCCATAGACTAAACCAAACATAACACACCAGATGCCTGGAAGCAGCTATAGGACCAAGAATCACGTCAGGCAGGAAGAGCTGCTCCTGCAGGATTTCATTGTTGCTGCCTTGTCCAGAAAGCTCAGCACAGAAACAGAGAGATAAGAAACATCCTCGACATAACCTCATGAAGTTACTAACAGGGTCACTGCTAAGGTGAAAAAATGCCCAAGCTTGATCTGCCTTTTCCAGTTCTGTGGTGTTAGAAAAAGCATTTTCAGAAGCACACGAGGAATTTAGAAGTGCTCTTCCTCCACATAAACCTTGGCTTGAAAACAAATTAACTGTTCTGAGCTGCATCTTTGGCATGCCAATGGAACAGCAGTCACACAACATCAATACCCCCTTCCAGCAGCCACTCTGCCTGCTGAGGCTCACAGGGTTTGCCAGCACAGCACCACTCACCTCCAAGGCCCTGCACTGTGCAGTAAGCCAAGGACACAACTGCACTGTGGCTTCTACAGGGGCAGAACCAGTCACATCCCAGCTAAGCACAAAGCCAGTTTCACATGGTCCTAACCTCACCAGGATAGGACCATGGTCCTTCACTTGGTCCTATCAACACCTCACAACACACTACAGCTTTTAGTTCTCTTGCTCTCAAAGCACCCAAAAAAAGGGGGTTAATCAACTATGGGAGAAAAGAAAGTCATTTAACCCAATTCCAGGCATTTCTGCTGAGTGCAAAACCTGAGCTTGAGGAAATCTACACTGCACAGATGAAAGCTGGGAGAAGAGACAAGAAGGCATTCTCTAGCTCTGATTCTAGGAGACACCAACAGTCTCACCAAGCTTTAAAATTTTATATAGAAGTGTTACTGTGCCAATGATAAAAATTATTTTTGAGAGATAACCCAGTTCAGTCTTTATTTCAGGCTGTTTATAATTTATGTAGCACATCAGGGAAAATTAAGGAAGAATGGCCTTTGTGGAAATATCCCATCTAAAAGGAACTGGAAAATCTGTGTAGAAGAGAATCACCAGCTTCTCTTGGCTTCAAGTCCTATGTGCAAAATGAACTTTCCATTATCAGAACTAGTGCATATACTGCACACTGTGTGAAGCTGTAGAACAATCACCTGCAGTGCCTGGACCTACCTCAATCACATGCAGTCATTTGTTCCATCTTTGTTTTGTCCCACTCCAAGGTTGATGCAAAATGAGAGAATGTAGGTTCCCATTTGGGTCCCAGGGTCACATGGACACAACACTAATGTCACCAAATAAAAATAACCCACAGCCATTTTCAGTTGAGGCAGCAGCTGCCAGTGGAAGAGGAGTCTTCCTCTTTTTTTTAACAAAGGGGAAAAAAAATAATAAAAAAATACATATATATATATATATTAGAGTAGGACTGCCATCTAGTATTGATTTAGTTGCCCTCCAGCTGGCAGACTGAAGAGCAGCATCATAGCAGCCATACTGGGGATGGAGGACAGTGGGCCTCACCACATGGTCCTGTACATGCTGTGTGATGGCACCCAAGATAATCTACTCCATCACCTTGCCCAGCACCAGGGTCAGGCTGACAGGTCTGTAGCTCCCTGGATCCTCCTTATGGTCCTTGGAGATGGGTGGCACCTTTGCTAACTTCAATTCCCTGGGTCCGAGTCCTAGGAGAGTTCTGTTCTTTTCTCTCTNAGGAACTGGAAAATCTGTGTAGAAGAGAATCACCAGCTTCTCTTGGCTTCAAGTCCTATGTGCAAAATGAACTTTCCATTATCAGAACTAGTGCATATACTGCACACTGTGTGAAGCTGTAGAACAATCACCTGCAGTGCCTGGACCTACCTCAATCACATGCAGTCATTTGTTCCATCTTTGTTTTGTCCCACTCCAAGGTTGATGCAAAATGAGAGAATGTAGGTTCCCATTTGGGTCCCAGGGTCACATGGACACAACACTAATGTCACCAAATAAAAATAACCCACAGCCATTTTCAGTTGAGGCAGCAGCTGCCAGTGGAAGAGGAGTCTTCCTCTTTTTTTTAACAAAGGGGAAAAAAAATAATAAAAAAATACATATATATATATATATTAGAGTAGGACTGCCATCTAGTATTGATTTAGTTGCCCTCCAGCTGGCAGACTGAAGAGCAGCATCATAGCAGCCATACTGGGGATGGAGGACAGTGGGCCTCACCACATGGTCCTGTACATGCTGTGTGATGGCACCCAAGATAATCTACTCCATCACCTTGCCCAGCACCAGGGTCAGGCTGACAGGTCTGTAGCTCCCTGGATCCTCCTTATGGTCCTTGGAGATGGGTGGCACCTTTGCTAACTTCAATTCCCTGGGTCCGAGTCCTAGGAGAGTTCTGTTCTTTTCTCTCTCATTTAGGTACTGAACAACTTGTGTCTCTGCTTTCATCAGAAATGGACCTTACAAGATACATGGCACTTGGGATGCAAACATGCCACAGGTTGCACCTTCCCTGAAAACCACAATAGAACAGTAATTATTGTAATTACTATAATAATAATCACCAGCATAATAGGCAGAGAAAAGGTATGTAAACTGATCTGGACTTTCTTCATGCTTTTGGAAATCTAGTGCAAGGTGACAGCTGGTAAGAGAGAGATCCAAGCCACTAGATCCTTGGGCAGTGAGTGATCTCATCACTCAGACAGCTAATGGTTTTCACAAGACGAGCTGATGATCCCTGTACATCGTCCAGTGACAGATGCTTCACCTCACAAAACCATCAGAAGGCGATACAAACCTGACAGTAAGTTTGGTCAGAGTGCAAAAAAATGTAATGGTAACAGGTCTTAAAAGTTTCAGCATTTTTTGTCTTGCTTGTGACCATGTTTAGCACTGGTATTTCCAGTGCAAGTGCATCATCTAGTGAATCAGATTCTTACACAGTAGGCTCCTCTGAACTGTGATTGACCAGAATAAGCATTTGTCCTATAAAAAGTTATTTAGGGCAAAACCAGAACAAAATAAAAATACACTGAAGGCACACTTCAAAGCTATGTGGCTAAACCAGAAATAACATACTCAATATAAACACCACAGTATTCCCCTGTGAAATGTGTGGATATTTTTGCCTTCCATTTCACCTTAATCCTTATTTGCAAACTTCCCATTAAGAAACAAAGCCCAGAAATCCACCCGTTAGTTAGCAGCAATCCAAAGAGAAACATGGAAACAAGAACTGGTATCTCCATTAAAGAACAAGCATTTTCTTTCAGATCCACACCAGTCACTACCTCTGGGGATGCTACTCCGACAAGCTGTCCTAGTGAAATTACAGCCTCTGGAATCCCTGTTCTCACTAGAGAGTAGTTCTGCTGCCAGGTAGCCCATCCTCTGGATGTTCATATGGACAACATCCTATGGTGTCCAGTGCTTGCCCAATTAAGGGGATTACAGTTCTGTGCTCAGCAAGAATGTCTGCTGCATAAATACTGCCTGGATCCCTTGTAATATCCATTTAGTCCTTGCCTTGCACCAGCTCTGACTGGAACTACACCCAGCAGCAGCAGCACACCATTTCCACTGCCCATTTGCTTTCCAGCTGGCCCAACTGAATTATAAGTAAGGGAAGACAGCTTTAATTGCACGTGTATGTCACAGAGGAAAGCTTGCCCTCAACGACTGCAAAGGGTTGTAGCATTGTGCAAATGTGGCAGCACTTCATCAATTCCTGCAATGTATTTCTCCTGTCACACTGTAAAGCCAACGGTGACGTGAGCCCAAACAAATTAACTCTGTTAGCCTTCCACTGCTGGCTCCTGAATGGAGATCAGGCTAAATAATCCTTGAGGTACCAGTAACTACAGTATATTTGTGGAAATAATTCTCTCTTTATCGTCTTCGATTTCAATACCCATAATCTAACTTGCAGGCAACGAGGAAAAAAAATCAACCATACTAGCCAGAAATGAAGCATGTCATTTTCTGTATGGAAATTGGATACGTTCAAAAAGTGGGAAGTGGGATTATGCACATCTGTTAGAGACACAACAGTTCACAGAATGATCATTTTTTAGGCAACTGCATGAGCAAGTCTTGCTTCTGCCACAGAAAATATGCTGAACTTGTAAGTGAACCAAATGAGAGGTAGGAGGCATTCAGATTTACCTCAGAAACTAGATTATGTTCACATTTGGGTTATTCTACCACTCGCTATTGCAAGATCACATCTTCAAAACACATTAAACCCAAGCTGAAAGGGACCATTTGTCCTACATGCAAACTGATAGACATTTTCTTTCCACTTGTATAAATCTATTGATAAAGTCAGAGACTGGACAGAGCAGAGTTGTTTGGGGTAAGAGAAGTGGCTCTGAGACAGCAAAGGGGAAAGTTTAAGGAGCAGTACTGGCCTCTGAATTGCTGCTGACTGGTGCAAGTGCAGGGTTGTTTCCACCCTGCAGTGCTGTAACCCTCCGAGGGCTGATGGATCAGCTATGGGTATTCACTAAAAAAATGAAGATATTAATCTGTATCTGTGATGCCAGGCTATGCAGAAACCAGGGACTGCAGAAAACACTGTTCTTTGGCAAAAAGAACATCAGGCCACTCTTGAAGCTGGTGTGTGCACATGAAGTATATAGTAACAGGTTGTGCCTGGTTTTGAAAGGGAGACCTTCTTGGTTTAAACACTGGCAGGAGAGCAGAGACTGATAATGAGTAAGCAGTGGAGGGCAGGGACCAATCTAGACATGGAGGAACTAGAGCAAACCACATAACTGAGGAGCTGGAGCCTGCTCCTGTCACACTCCCCAGCCCAGCAACACAGAGCTGGCTCCTGTTCCAGAAGGAGCACGTGTCATTATAGACATCTATTTAAAAAGAGGTTATGTCTGGAAACAAAGGCTTTTAAAAATCCCTACCCAGAGCTGAAGCAACACTGTGGAGGCAAATCCCAAGTGCAAGAACAACACGAGCAGGCCTTGGAGCATCACCAGAGCAATAAACTCAGACTTTTGGGCACAGACTGCCTTGTGACGTGAGTGAGCAGAGCACTGGTGCAGCAGCTAAACAGCAAGGGCTGCTTTCTGACATTCCTGCTCTTCCTCTCTCTAAGACTGGCAGAGCTCAAAGGCTTTTAAATTGCAGGGCTGGAGTCGTGAGAAGAAATGAATGCTGTTTGGGGCTGCAAAACAGTTCCCACTGAGAATCAGGCCACAGAGAGAGCACCTTCCCACAACAGCATGTGTGATACCCCACCTATCAGACAAGTTATATAGCAACCCCAGCCTACCTTTCCAAGGAAACATTTTGTTTTCATGGTACATTTAGCTAATCCTGAACTATAATTGAGCTCATGTGATACTACCTATTATGCAAATACACTCATTATGATTCATGGCATTACAATAGGTAGTAAATGAATTGATAATTACATGACACTTAAAATAAATAGGATAACACTCTGTAAAATCACAGCTAAGTGTTACTTTCTACAAACACATTATGTTTGGATCCTCCTCTTACAGTAGGCTGGGAGAGGTCTGGCATGAGGGTGGCAATGCTGTGTCTGCAACAAATTGACTGCAGTGTGCTTTTGTTTTATTAGCAAAGAAGTGTTACCGGGATGCGTTTTTAGATGCAGTGAAGATATTTAATTAGAAAGCTGCCTAATGTACTCTTGATGTCTCCTCATCCAGCTGTTGACCACAGGGAAGCACACAGGATATTTCAGTTAATATGAGCTAGATGATTTTTTGCCCCTCTGAGTAACTACATTCATGCAGAAATCTCAGTATATTGTTTAAGACAGTATCAGATGAAAAGCAGAACAAAATGAAGCTGTTCCTAGACTCCATAAGAGGCTACAGAGGTTAATTACTACCCTACCTATCTAAATGGTATGAATTTGGAGACTGAAATGGAATTGGTGGTCTGGAAGACTTGCTTTTAATCAAGGGATGATGTACAACTGGATCTGCAACTCCACCAAACACTTGACAAACCATAAAATATGAGTAGGGAGAGAAAGATGTGGCATCTTCTCCCAAACAGCACGATCTGGGCCAGTGATAAATTTTATTTAATTTCTTTGGGGAACCAAAATAAGGAATGCCAAAATAAATGTAGCAAATAAATCCACAGCTGCAGCAGGAGGGTAGAGATAGGAAAAAAAAGGATGATTTCAACAGCACTGAGGCACAGCAGAGGCTTCTGCTGCACTCACTGAGCAGATAAATAACAAACTTCACTTCCCAGCCCAGTGAAGCTGGCTGCTTTTTTAAGTGTAGACTATGCATTTAACTTAAGAACATACTACAGTTAGCCAGCAAAAAACAAACTCCATCATCTTCTCAATGACTTAATTTCTTTGTCTTGTTTTCAATACCTTCTGCAATGCACTTTATTTAAAAGTCTTCAAATCATCATTGTGATTCTGACTGTTCAAAAGTAAATAATATAGAAAAACATCTTGCTCCTAACACGAGGTATCAGAGACACCAAATCAGATCCTGACTTAGTCACTAAATAAGAACAAATTCCAACATCATCTTTGTAAATGATCTTTCCAAGGCCTTTCTGACTGAATAGTCTGTTATTTCACTGGAAATAGCATAAAGTTGCCCAGATTTTTACAGGAAAAGAACAAAATCTAGCAAGTTTGTGGACCTCTCCATTGCCCAGGTCAGTTTTCTGCAGGACCTGCATGTGTGTGAAATACTTGTCAAGCTTTCTGTTTATTTAGCAACCCTCAGCAATTTTAAATAACTTCTGTGCTCTAGCAGGTTTATAAATTTTCTAATTGGGATCAGATACCTCTCCCTCCATCAAAAATATGTTTAGGTGAAGCATCTTGCTACTGGTGTTTTAATAAAGATCATCACTGTTGATTTCCCATGAGGTCAACTCAAATGACTGAAGACAGACAATTGAACTGGCAATCAGTGGAGGTTAGTACAACATCTGTCTCCCCATCTTTTCCTTAGGTGGTGTTTAAAGAGACATCATCAAGTGAAACTTAGCCTCAATTAAACACTGGATGAAAAAGTAAAAGAGCACTGTCAGAACAAAGACAAGATGTTTACAAATTTTTAAGTAGTAATTATAAAGGGAAGCACATTTTAAAGTAAGAAAAAACTGCCCTGGGTTTGCCACTCTAGTGCCATGGCACATCACTGGGGAAAACTAATGGTGAAATTTGCCCAGAAACTGTCTGAAAATGCAACCAAAATGGTCTGATTACTCTAAAGGCAGACAGACATCAAGCACAAGTCAGTTTACAAGTAGAAAGGGTAAATAAGATTTCAAACTTCCTTCTCTAAGTAATGTAAGGAGTTGCAATATAACTGAAGATATTTTAATACACATTTCAATCCTTGCATATTACTTCAAGACATGTTCCATTACTGAAATCCCATCACTTCTTGCAGGAAGACTGGCCTTGCAGGCACAGCCCCCAGGAAAATTAAGTGTCCAGGTGCATGACCCATAGAGAAGAGCCCCAGAAGAGAGCTCTTGCTCTTTGTCTCGAGTCACCAACCAAGAAAAACAGATATGCAGAAAAAGAAGAAATACAAATAGCCCTATTCCACTCTAATTTGTAGAAGCTATTTGGGTCTAAAGCCTCAGAAGACTAAGGAACAGCTTCATAATCTCTTTACAAGCTTTTTGTACAGTCTTCTAATAAACAGTTGCACAGAGGCATTCAACAAAAATAATGTTGAAATCTCAAGAAAAGGTCAAGTATATTTGTTGTTAGTAAATGCAGATTCAATAACAGCTGGGAAATTTATATTGCTCATTGCTGGATTCCTACAAACAGTGTGGCTTTAACAACCACGATCAGATTAATATTAATGGCTTTCTATTCTTCCTACAAGAGGTCACAGAAGGAAAATGGAGCAGAAACTGGGTAAGGAAAAATATAGAGCACAACCTGGACAGAAAGGCAAAAAAAAAAAAAAAAAAAAGCAAAACCACAGCAAGAGAATGGGCAAAACAGGGAATAAAATAATCTAGTTGTAAACAGTCTACATAGTATCTGCTGATGCCAACTCTGTTTTGATCACTACTCCTCCATGTTTAGTTTTACACAGAACATGTATTTTCCAAAGATAAATCTATTTGAAAAGTAATACTGCAATATCAAAGGGAAAAACACTTAAATTCATATACACCAAGACATTAAAGACTCACATTGAAAGATTAAAATTAACATGAGAGTTTCCCACATTCAAGGTGCAAGGGAAGGTGAGAAAAGCACCCTGAAAGCTATGAAAACAAGCCAACATGTCCATGCATCTCAGGAGCTGGGATGGTGAGCAAAGAGGCAGAGCTCAGTGCAATGATTATAAGGCAGAACCCTAGCTTAAAAGCTGAAGTAAAACTATTTCTGTTTTGGCTCACTCCTAAAATAGGATATATGGTTTATTTAAAGAGATGTCTTTAAATAGAAACCTTCAGGTCCTGACAGTATTCAGATCACACCTCATGCTAAGTAAATCAGAGATTTCTTCATGGAATTTGACAAAACACCACAGTAATGATAAGTAATACATGCTCTGGGAGAAAAGTGTTTGGAGAAGTTGGAGTAAACATGTGCAATTCACTCCAGGCTGTTCCATCCCTGAACACCTGTACTACAGCAGCAAGGTTTGGCCCCCAGTAAGGGACATGAAAACAGAAGCAAAGCTTTCTGACATCCACAGCCCTATTATGTTGCTTGCAGCTTCCAGCTGAGATTTATACCCTAATCCAAAGAGGTGATTAAAGAACAATTAAATTAAGCTTTAAAGAAGGTGAAACTGACAGTAAAGAAGAAATGCAAATAACATAAAAACCATTTGCAGCATGCTGCAACCAACCTCATCTGGAGATGCTGCCATGAGGAGGAAAGGTGTGCACCAGGAGATGAGTGCAATGCCCAGACAGCTGTACCAGGCCATCTCTGTCATCTTTGCTCATTTGTCTTTAAAGTTTTTATTTCCCAATAATCAGGATAGTTTTACTGCAAGAAAATAACTACCAAGAGGTGAAAGAGTGTAAAATGAATGCATTCTGTAATATTAGTCATTTATCATCTATATGAAGTGTGTAATTGCTGCAAACTGCCAACAGACTGCAGGTCAATGGGGTCAAAATGTGTACTTCCCACACCATCGAGGAGAACAACTCATTGTGTTTATGCATAATATCCTCATTTGAAAGCTCTGGATAAGATGCTGCTGCCAATAGAAAGCAGAATCTCCTCAGTCTCTTTAAAGGAGTAAAGTGATTCCCACCAGCTGCTGCTCCTCAGCCTGGGTTTTGCAGAATAAAATGCTCCTGCTGAGATCCCAAGTTTCTATCACTGGAGAAAACAGCCCCTCAGCTATTCCTTTCACAATTCTACTTCGTAGATGTTGCAGGCAAAGGGATCCAGAGCCTGGTCTAAAGCTCACAGGATGGCACCAGGGACCCTATGTAGCTTCCAGTCCCCTCAGGGCAGTGGATCTCCCTGTCACAACAGGGAAAGGAGTTGTAAAATCTCCTCCTGTGGCTTGGCAAGGGAGCACTCTGCCAGTCTGCCAACATGCCATACACCCTGGGGTCACTCAGAGCTGCCAGACCCCAGCAGTGGCCCAGAGCTCAAGACCACAAGGGGATGATGCTACAGCTACATCTCCGTGGGCACTAAGGATGAGGTGGCATCTTCGTCAGAGCAGATCTGGGCTGTAATTCAGTGGGGTGGCAGCACCTGGGCTGTTGTGATACTGCTAACAGTGGTGGACTTGTCACCAGAAGCAATACCCACAATCCCAAATGAGCAGGTGCTGCCCATATTCAGCTTCACTGATGCTAATGGTTGCCCAGGTATCTAAGCTCTGGGCTTCACTAGAGACCTATTCCCAAACACAGCAAAAAACATTTGCATTTGGCTCTAACAGAAGAGCTGTGTAACATTTTCTTTCATCTCCAGACTGCTGAGTGTGTATAAACACAAATCTCCTGTGTAAACACAGACCAAACCAAACCAACAAACAAAAAGATGATCCCAGTCTTCTGTTGTAAACAAGTTCTTATGGCTTCTTCCATTTTAAAGCATTTGCAAATACCACGAAAGTGTACGGATAATATATCCAACGTGTTTTAAGATAATATAGGCAACATATTTTATTTGCAATTAGAGGAAAAAGGGCATATTTTAAAAATAGTTACTGTATTTGCTGTTAAAATATCAAACACTGACACCAACTATGCATTTTCATGCAGACACCAAGTAAAGATGTTCTCTTCAGGACACTCTGCTGCCACTGTGTACAGACAGATTTCAGAAGAAAAAGGAAAGCAAGCAACAGTGACAGACTGAGCAGAACAGTGACAACAGTCTAGAACTCAGAGCTGCAATCAATCCTTGCAGATTTTAATCAGCTTTCTGACACTCCCCACTACAAACTTTATTTGCAGGCTAACATTTATTTTTTTCTATTACATTGTTAGTTTTGTTCATCTTGGTATATATTTATGTGCTAACGTTACTCAGAAAAACTATGTTTTAATAGGTAAATATAAAAAAGATCTAAACAATGTATTTAACAGTTTGTCTGCATTAAACTGTTCCAAATTTAACTCTGCAATCATTCCCAGAGTCCCAGAGCCCCCTTTGAAGAAATTATCTGCTTCACATTAGCAGCCTTTATCAAAAAGAAAAAGGGATAAATAAGATGAAAGCCCAAGAAATACACCTGCAAGTTATGTTTGGATTAATCTGGAGTGTGAATAACCACACAGAACCAGCAGGACTCCAAGTCTTTTGACATTCAAAGCAGGCAGCAAAGCAGCAGAGCATCAGGAAGGTCCCAGACCACCTCTCTGCTACTTGCCAACGCCACTACAGGAAGAATCAAGCCCCACCTGGGGCTACACTGAATACTCTTCCAGCTGTGAGGGGGTACCACTGCTATTCCTTTGTTTCCTGCCCTTCTGATTATTCACCCATTGCTTTCTTCTTGCAAACAATACCAGATGATGAACTCCCCAGGAGCTGGGGCTGTCTGTGTATCAGTCACTTGAGTTGAGTGCAGCAGAGCTGTAGATACTCCCCAACACCAGAGATGATGGGATTGATCATTTTTCCTACTGCCCAGATGCAAAGGTAGTGGTTGCATGAAAAACACATAAGTACAGCAGACAGACATGATAGACTGACCTTTAGTCTGTACAAGGTCTCCACAAACAAGCATGTAGACTGGGAGATGAGGCTCTGGCAAAATACCAATTTCACAAGATTGGAATTGGACCTCTACAAAATCAATGTCTCCTGGATAGACTTGTTCCAGTTTCACTGTCTTATGCTCTGATTTATGCTGAGGTGTTTCACCTTTACAGTGATACTGTTCCATTTACTCCTGAATCTCATTTTTGTCTTATTTAATGACCATCTCAAGCAATTCTTTTTTGTATTTCTCACCTAGTTCATACTTGACCTTTTCTAGATTTCCTTCCTTACAGCAATAAGCACACTTCAAAAGGTTTAGCAATCAAAGCAAATAAGCTCCCAGGAGTTTTTCCTGTGCTCTTAAACTTAGTTTCATTTATCCAAGGCTCTTAAAGGAAACATTCAATACCCCAGACAGAGCTTCCCTTCTTTCTCAACAGCCTTCTCCATCATATAATTCAGGACCATTGGTCAAAAGCCAACAAGTTACTGCCTGTATGTGGAGCTTTCCCACAGAGGCTTATAGGTGCCTTCTCTTACTCCCTCCAGCATCTCTTAGGAGAAGTCAAAGTCAAAGAAAAGGGTGTTTCTGTGCTCTAAAGGAAGACTTTTTCCCCAAACACATTTAATAAGTAAATGCCATGCACATACTGGATAGGACATGATAATCATTGAAGCAAATGAAACTCAAATACAGTCCATCAATTCACAACACAACTAAGTGTTGATACATCCAAAGCACTGGGATTCATCAGTAGGGTGGGAAAACATAGAAAGATCCTATTATTATTACATTAGGGCATACTTTCTCAGTCAAAATGATACCAATATAGCCAAACCCAGGAAACTTGCTGCAAGGTGCAGGAATATGCTGCAGAGTAGTATTGACTCCTTTGCAGTAAGTCTCTTTCTGTTATGAAGCAGATGCAAACAGCTACAGCAATACAACAGCAGCACCTCTGTGCTCACCACTGGGAAATGTCAGTCAAAAGCTTCCAGGCAACAGTCTTATTTTGGTGATGGTTGAACTTATTTCTGACCTTAGCTTCTTGCAAGGAACAGCTTACTCTCAAAAGTCACCTACAGTCCAGCAATAACAACAATCACCTATAGCAACATTTTGATTATTTTTAATTCAAACAATGCAAAGAAAGAGCCTCCATTACAGGTTACAGGGTTCTAGGCAACAAGCACCATGTATTCCTCTACCTGAATATGACAGGTCACTCAAACACAACAGTCCATTAGAGGCAAGCTTTGCCTCATTCAAAGCCCTGATTGCAGACAATGGAGTTTTCTGTTTATCCATCACTGCACAGCTACTAGAGAAACCTAAAAGCACTGTATGCCACTGCTTCTGCCTTCTAATTAGCCCCTGCTTTCCTTCAGTTATGACAATAGAAATTAAAAGGCATTTTCTTATTATTAATCAGGCTCAATGCATTCATTATATAGTGTTCTTGAAGACAGAATGTAGTGGTTTAACCCCCCCCAGGGGGTCTAACCCTGCTCTGTGTTTCACCTGGGCTTGCCATGAGCCTCAAACAGAGACACAGCAGCCAAACTCCCTGGAAGCCTGAGCAAGAAAAGAAGTTTGCTGTAAAGTATGGAGCAAGGACTGAGCACTAGAAAACAAACACCACAATTTGAATGTTGATTACACAATAAGGCAGGGCTTTTGAAGAGTTAATGAATCTCATTCAATGCAAAAGTAATCAAACTAAGTACAGATGAGTGCTGCACACCTCAGTGGAGCCCAACAGCTGGTGTTCTAGCCCACAGTCAGATATTCCATAAAACTGGCCTCACATGAATAGGAATGTGCAATGGCTGTCTTTCACACAGAGAAAGCACTGTCTAGGGACTGGGCAATTAACCACGGTGGGAAACCATGAAATCCTAAAATACCACACTTACAAAAAACAAACACAGAAGCTCAGGGGCTTGGAGGACTGAATTCCACTTACTCTGCTCTTTGTGGACATCTTCGCTGGGACTCGCTGTGGTCATGAAAACTCTTGACTAGTTTTCCCTTTCAGTGAGCAACTGATCCTGCATTTCTGCTCTGGGATGATACTGCCTTAACACTGCAGGCTAAGAGGCAGGGACAATAAGAGCAATTTGGGTTCAGGGGCTGGTTCTGGCTGCACACTTTGGCATTGGAATCAGTGGTTTGGACAAGAGTCATGGGTGTGACTAGGTAATTCAGTCATGAATTCTTGAGAGAGATCAGACTCTCCACCTTCTAGTATACAGAATACATGTTAAAGCACAAACAATCCTTGTCTCCTAAAAAGAGAGGTATGCACTATTTTTATTTTAAAGAAACCTTATTTCACTTGTCCAGTACATTTTCCTTTACAATTCTCCTTTTCATATTTGGCTTTTCTTTTCATTGTAGCCTCTTAATTAATATATACAACAGTATGTGCATATATTATATATATGAGAGTATACACACACTCATATCTACTTACACATACGTCTCTTTCTACTCCAACATGGGAAGACAGGAGCAGACAGCTCTTAATTGGTTCCTGGTCTTTCAGTCACTTTCCCCACTGTTCCTTGTCTTACTATTTTCTTTTTTTTTCCTGTCACATTCTTTGCAACCTCTGTCCTCTGCAGAAACCTCCTTTTTTTCATTTCCTTTCATTCATTTCCCCACTGCTGAACTGCTCCAACGACGACCATCAGTCTAAACAGACAAGAGGCTCCTCAACGAGATGGTTGTTAGGGTTGCTTCAGCCTGCACAACTGTTGAGTGCTTGGCACTGGGTTGCCAGGGCAGAAGACCAGCTGTCTGAACACACTGCACCAGCACAGGGGCTACAAGGGACAGCTGCTGCATTATGCAAGGCACTGCTACTGATGAGGACACTGGAATATTAATCAAGGTCCAAGTTAGCCTGGACAAAGCAGACAAACTCCGTTCAAACCTCACCTCCCCAGCTCAGATAAATGAAGATGTGTTTGCAGAGAAGCAGCCAAGCACACACACGCCTAGGTTCACGTTTCCAGAGCACACTGAGTGAAGGACACAAGTCAGTCACTGAAGGCTGGGGTGGCTTCCTGCAGTGTCCTGTCATTTAAACAGCAGTGACACTGCAAGACCTGTCAGTTTCTGCACAGACTGCTGTTGGGGGCAGACAGGAGAGCTGTTCCCTTCAACTAGGTTCTCCCAAGGCTTGCCTACAGTATCAGGAAGAGTCAAACAGTGCTTTGGAAGCAGCAGAGAAAACCATTTCAAGCAGATCAGCTGGCTGCCTGAAGGAGAGATGATAAAAACGTGTGATGAGATGAGGAGATGAGAAAAATAATCTTCGTGGACCTCTTATTCTAAAGTAACAATTTCTCCTGCTTCACCTTTTCATCAAAATCAAAACAGCTGCACGGTTTAGATGGCAATTGCTCTCCGGAGTTCAAAAACTAGTGAGCAAACCACCATTAATCTCATTACTTCTCATTTGTCATTAGGATAACATTGAAGCTCCTGGAATTGGCATATTCTATCATAGTATAGACTTGACATTTTTCCTATAGCAGCCCTGAGCACATCAGCATCAAAATAGCCTTGGCTTCTCTTTTTTTTTTTTTAAGCATCACTCAGGCTGAAATTAAATGCAGTTTGTAATCACTGTTCAGAGCCAAAAGTCTGCAAAATGCTTAGGAAAAGGAACAAGTATTACCTAGAACTCATAAGCTTTCTACAACTTCCCAGAAACAGTGTTTATTACAAAATTCATCTTTATAGCAAGGAAAAATATATGTGTTAGACATCTGTATATTTATAGTTAACTGATTTCTGTGTTGAGCCCTGTAGGGAGAAGACTGCTCTCTGTGCTACCAAACTGCTTTAGCATGTGCAGGGAAATCAGAAGCCTCATCAAAGCTTCTCTACTGTCCCATTTGCTCCAATTTTGTGTGTTCCTTCAGCAGCCTTCTGCTTGTTTGAAAGCAGAGATCAGTAGCAGGCTTCACACACACATGTTCAAGGACTTGATCATCACTGGACAAGGCAGCAAAGTCTTGCTCAGCCTGATGGGCAAGAAACCAGGAGCTTCAAAAGGAACAGGAGCTGGGGAAAATCCAGACTTGCCTTGTCATGGGGACTGAGACCAACAACTCTACACTTTCCAAGGCAGTGACCAGTGACTGTGCCAAAGGCAGAGTGGTCACTGGCATAATGATAGCATCCTAACTCCTACAGGCTTGCAGCAAGTGGCTTTAGGAGATGGGCAATGAGCTACGTACCAAGACTGAACTGATTTAATGTATTCATCACTTCCACATCCTTGAACTGTGCACATACACGCACTAGACATTTGTTATTTGTCCTTCAAAGCTCTTCTGTGACTTAGTTCCTTTCTCCTCTTCTACAAATCATAAATATACACAGAACAGAAAGCCAGCAAACCTTATCCATACGTAAGTAATGTCAAATCTGGGGCCTATAAATGCATGTTGAAGTGTTTCTGTGATACTGACATATTCTAGCTGAATACCTGGAAAACTTCTGAGTCTCTGTTCAGTGCAATCTTTAAATGCCACTTTAAATGGGCTAATCTGGGAATAAAGATCAAGCTCTGTAACAGCCCACTTTTACCACATTCTCTATTTAACAGTTCACTGTTCCAAAAGTTTTTAGTTAATTGGCTTGCTGCATTAGCAATTACCTTCTTGGATGTAACCAGGTATTCCTTCCTACATAATTAAAGTTGTTGAGTTGAGGAAATGAAACTGAGCCATTATAAAATAATGGAGGATCAGAACCTCTTCAACTTCCATCTAACCTGGTTTTGTAGACTCCAAGATTTCAAATCAGATCTTAATTTCTGACTCTGTTTGGACTTCATCCTTAATCTAAAATGTCAGGACTTAAATCCATTTCACTTGAAAAAGTTCCACAGTTTTGAAAGTCCCTCTGAGGGTCTTCAGCCTACAGAATCTGGGCCAGCTCTCCTGTCTTTTTCCTGCACCTTCCTTCATTCCCCAGAAAGACCAATTTCAAATCACCCCCATCCACACACAAGACCTGAATCATTTGATTTGCTGTGGCAGGGACCATGTGTTGGAAAGCTCCTAGACTCCTCATTGAGCTCAATAAATGAACTCTGCAGAAATGCACCATAAAACAAAAACGTTTGCTCAAATATTTTAGTAATGCCAGTAAAACTGTAATTAGTTGCAGAGATTCCATCATTCAGGTTAATGGCATTAGATTGTTCATTTCCATGAGTAGTTAAAAAAGGACAAAGTTGACACATAAAAGGTGATCTTTAACATTTAAAAACAATAGCAACTCTACTGCCCTACTTTTTAAGTCTATTTTACACGCTCCTCTAACAAGACAAGAAAAATTGCAATAGGCTTAACCCTGTTTTTGAAGCCTTGGATGTGGCCCAGTGTTCACAGAGCTGATACAACCTGTCACAGCATCACTGCATCTCTTCCAGTTTAGATCAGCAGAGATTTATCCCACTGTCCTTGCTCTGCTGCACCAGGGATTTTGTGTTTGTTTACCTACAAGGTATCTAATGGAGGTCACTCCACACTAAATAAATACAACCTAGAGACTAAGAATTAATATTCCGTGTGTTTGCTGCTCCCAGCCTTGATGTTACAAATGTGGCCGCAATTTCATTCTCCATTCACCCAAAAGAATCAAGTCATTCCAACCACTCAAAGAAATTTATATTTCTTAGTATGTACTGCTGGTAGCAGTACATTTTTAGTCAATTTACATCACACCAGAAAGAAACAATCCCCTCTAACAAATAAAATTCTAGCTGGCAAAATTAGCAGTTCTGATTACACAGGGTGGTCACAGACTGGGATTCAGTTTGTGAATCAGTTTGTAAACTTCAGTGACTTCTACCTCAGTTCTCATGTCCAAGCAACTGCCCTAATCTACTTGACCCTTCCCTTCCTTGTTCAGAAAAGGATCCAAAACTTTGCTCATTCCCATTGCCCCTCCCAGAAACTCCTTAAAATCAGCTCAGCAATGTGATTATTATCAAAAACTGCCTTTAAAAATCCCATCAGTTGAATCCTCTTTTCCTGACTAGATTATTTCTCTCCAACATTCAAAAGGAATCAAAGGAAGATAAATGTATTATTCTACAACAGTTTGACAGAGCAATTTTCAGCTTTCCATAGCTCCTAGATAAAGCCACACACTAGCAGCTTCCTGAAAACTCAATCAAATTTCAAGTATAACTTAAAAAAAGGAGAACAATTAAGGCTTGAGCAATTTAGGCTGATAGGCTTTATCTCATGAACTCTTGATGAAAACAACAAAACAAAGCAGCTTTGTGCCCATTTTGACACCTGTCTCTCTCATTGGCTACATGAGCTATTCATTCCATCAGCTGATTCAGGGCATTACTCAATTTTCACCGAGTGTGTTAAGAAAATAAAGATCTGGGTTTTCTGAAGAGAGAAAGCTGCTCTGAGACATGCAGCCTTCATATAGCCAATCACTTGCACTGCTCTGCAGCTACCTGAGCTGATCCATGCTGTGCTTGCTCCATGAAAAGGCAAAAAGCAAAGACTGCTGAAGAAATCTGCCTTTTCTGAAATGCCTGTTTGCAAAATGACACTGCAGTCAGTCAGGCCTCACTGCAACCTGCTCCACATCTGCTGCCAGAAACAGCCTTTGCTGCACGTTAACTTAGTCCAATTAAAAATTATCCCAATTCTTCAGGTGTGGGAAAGAAGTTCTATTAGCTAAGGTTTCAAATACCATTGAGCACACAGTCACTGAGCTGTACACCACTTCTTTTGCATTTTAGTCTAATATCTTACTTAGTAAATAATATTTTTAATGTCCTGTTTTGTTGGTGGGTTTTGGCTTCCTTGTTTGTGGGGGGAGTAGTGGTTAAAAACACAATAAAAGCTTTGCTAAATTAAATCTTTATGTACACTTTGGCTACCCCATTTCAGACTATGGCCAAGTAAACAGTGCTATGTTTTCCCTGCTGAAATAAGTTGGGTTTTTTTTTCAGAGCTACTCATCACCCTGTTTTTAAAACTACCTTCATTTCCTTGTTTACCAGTAAGATGTTACTGAACTCCAAGGAAAAATCCCTAGGGCATTTCACATTTACTCAAAGTCAGCTCTCCAGAAGGCAAAATTTAGTCGGGAAAATTTTGTTCCTCAAAAATCTGCCTTCATGACAATGTCTAACATAATGACACCTGAAGCTGAAAGCCCCAGCCAGCCACAGCTTCAGCACTTTCTGACACACCAGGCTCATTTACTAAGGCTAGGGCCAAAATAGGCTGTCACTCTCCAGCATACATTGCAGCTAAGAAACTTTAATGCTTAAAAAAAATAAAATAAAAATATACCTTCTGAAGTTTTCCACAACCCTCAGTCAATAGCTGTGCAATGAAAATCTCAGAGCAGCTCCAGGCCTTTTTCATAAACCAATATCCTGAGCTGTTTTCTGTACCTGCTCTAGAGCATCTTCTGTATCTGCCCCAACCTCCTGCAGGACACAGAATATTCAGTTAATAAATTCTCTCCATTCCTGCCTCCTTTCAGTTTCATTCCCCCCACAAAGGCCTTGGAATTAATTCACAATAGAATTTCATGAAGAATTCAAAATAAAACTTCCTGAAGAAGTACTTTATTGTTATTTCTATGTTACCTTATATGCTAGTGCATAAAACAGTGATTTTTCATCTCTTCTGTACTGTTTGTTAGACTTTTTCCCCTTTTTGTTCTTTCACTTCAGGGAGTCCTACCTCACAATTAGCTGTGCTGATGAGATAGCCAGAATCATGAAAATCAGAAGACAATTACATGACAGAGTAGAACCAGTAAACACTTCTGCAGTAAATTACAACTTTGCTCACTTTACACAACTTCATGGCCATCAACAGGAAACAAAAGCTTCTCTCCAAAATTATACAAACAGGAGGGGTTAAAGGCTTTCCTTGATTTCCTCCCTCACAAGTCCAAATACATGCATGTTTGGGGGAAATTTAAAAAAAATTAGATATTTATTATANAAAATCCACAGTACATATTTTTCTTCTAAGTGTGGAAGCATCTCCTACATAAAGCAAAGTCCTTTCTGGAACCTCACCTGCTGGAGACTTTAAAATATATTCCCAGTGAGCACTTCCCACGGTGAAAAATAACTGACAAAAACCCAGAACCACAGAAAAACAAAACAGAAGCACATTTCTCATTCTTGGAAAAATTGCATGCATACCCACATATATAACAATCATAAAGAACTAGAAGTTTTGGCAAGGTTCACTATTTCTAAGTTACAATGGCTAGAGAAATAAGCTCTGTTTTTTTATTTTTTTTTTTAACAATGCAAAACCAGGGTTTTTTCTGAAGATTGTAAAATTATTTACTAATATCAGTAATAGAATACTTTTTTTTTTGTGGTTCTGGG
>VYZU01000082.1:0-15465 GCA_013401355.1 Ceyx cyanopectus | reverse complement strand
AGCCTTTTTATAATTGCTGATATTATTTCAAGTCTTGTAAAGATCTCTCAATTTTCAGAATGCTTATGGCAATCTTTAATTATAATAATTAACATGCACTATCTAAGGATTAAGCCATTAGAATGTGCAAAGAAAATAGCATTGATTAACAGTGAAGGAATTGGAAAAATCCACAGTACATATTTTTCTTCTAAGTGTGGAAGCATCTCCTACATAAAGCAAAGTCCTTTCTGGAACCTCACCTGCTGGAGACTTTAAAATATATTCCCAGTGAGCACTTCCCACGGTGAAAAATAACTGACAAAAACCCAGAACCACAGAAAAACAAAACAGAAGCACATTTCTCATTCTTGGAAAAATTGCATGCATACCCACATATATAACAATCATAAAGAACTAGAAGTTTTGGCAAGGTTCACTATTTCTAAG
Source organism: Ceyx cyanopectus (assembly GCA_013401355.1). NCBI lineage: Eukaryota > Metazoa > Chordata > Aves > Coraciiformes > Alcedinidae > Ceyx > Ceyx cyanopectus. The sequence continues at coordinate 15,036 of VYZU01000082.1, read as the reverse complement.
TTACAATGGCTAGAGAAATAAGCTCTGTTTTTTTATTTTTTTTTTTAACAATGCAAAACCAGGGTTTTTTCTGAAGATTGTAAAATTATTTACTAATATCAGTAATAGAATACTTTTTTTTTTGTTGTTTTCTCCTCTCCAGAGATATACAAGCAATAAATCCACTTGTTCTGGTTTCTTCCAGAGAAAGAAAAATTATTTTTAAAACAGAAGTATCCCCCATAGCACAGCTGTGGAGCTTTCCCTTTACATCAGCACTGAAGCTTCCCTGCACCTACACTGAATTCTCACAAGGGGATGGGAGGTTGACAGTAACACGGATCACGTTTCACAAAGGCAAGAAAATCCACTCTCTTTTATTTTTTTCTCCAAACCAGGTGTATATAAAGTGCCAGACCACTCCACATGGAAGTGTGCAGAGCTGCACAGACACAACCAGCCCAGGCTCTGATACTCTGTTTGCAAACTGGTAAGGACACGTTTGCAGTAAGACTTAGAATGGAATGCTGTCCCTGTAACTCCCATGCATCCTGTAGGGGAGGCAGACTGGACAGCACTTGTATGGATGGGAAAACTTCACATTTTATTTATCATTTATCCAGAGATATTGAGACAACTGGAAACAATAAGTGAACTATAAATATCTATCTATGAACTATATCTGAACAAATGCCAAGTCCCAGCAGCAGGAAATCTGCTGGCATCACTTACTGGTCCATGACTCCAGGTTGCAGAAGTTAATCAATACACCCTCGTCACAAGTGCTGCTTTTTTTTGCCTTCACACCTGAAGACTCTTATTCCAATTCTAGGAGGCAAAATGCACACAGCCTGGTTTACTTCTCAAGAGTTGAAGCCCTCGTGAGCCCACAAACCAGCATGAAGTTGAGCAGCACTTACACTTTATTATACACAAGTATTTCAGGGAAGTCTCAGGTCAGTGGCACAAGGGTATTAGGGATGATGGTTACAAAGTGCACTGCTAGCCCAGATTTCATCTCGAGATCAAAATCCCTTCTGCACTTTCCCACTTTCAGGTCTTTTCTGGCATCATTTAAACCTGACTGACACTGCCACAAGAAAAACCCTCTATGTGAAATATTACACCCCAAGAAATAGATCCATGGCAGCAAATTAATGCCTCCTTTCAGAGTCAAACCAAACTCTTTCCAGACGTTTGGAGTCACCACAGCCAAGGGTGGAGATTTCAATCCACAGCAAGCACTCCTCTGAAACGCAGCAAAATGAAGCAACTGTCCACAGCTAAAAATGCTTTTCTGACCTATCCGTGTGAGGCTGCTTCCCCTCTAGTTATTAACAATGGCCCACCACACTACCTTAAATTCAGCCACAGATCAAAAACACAACCCCTGTGGAAACTGAGAAAGCACTGAAATGCAGCCACCTCCAACATGAAACTTAGAACTTTCCCTCTTAATTACATGGAGATGCTGCCCAATTCAGCAACCAGGGAGGTCAATAAAAAATAATCAAATTGAAGGTTTCATTTCAAGTTCAAAGTCTTTCCCAGGTCTTTTTAGAATATTTCAGAGCCCTCCAAAAGCCTGCAAGGGGGAAAAGTAACAATTAAAAAAAAGCTTTTCAGACAGGCTGGGATTTTTTAACACGAGTTTGACTGCACTGACTTTGCCTGCAGAATCAAAATTATTTGGGTGTTTCAAAAAAAAAAAAAAAAAAAGGTAAAAATATATATATTCTAGGTGGCAAAGAATTTAGTTTGCATTGTACTGTAGTGTACACTATAAACCATTCAGGGAAGGAGTTACTGAAGTGAAAATAGAAGTGAAGACTTTCAGAGAACAACCTTCTAGGTGATCAAAACTAAAAAGCACCATTTGTTCATTTTCATTCAATAACTAATGTGTGATGGGCCCAGAGGAAGAGTCCAGCAGAACAAATATTCTATATTATTAAATACAAAAGGCAAAGCAGATGACACTTGTTTCACAAGAGGCAGTATCACGTTTGATGTCTATTATTTATTGGCTCATTATATGCATGCTTTGCTCTGAGACAATAAGTCTAATTTCACATTCAGCCTTATGAGGACATCCGGAAAAATAAAGCACATTTTCTGCTGCTCAGAGCAGCCTCTCAGGGAGCCTTAATGGCAGTGTCTGTGCAGTCTTTGGCACAGACTGCATCTGGGAAACTTTAATGGCACGGAATCACTGGTTTGCTTGCTGTTGGTGCTGCTGTAAATGAGGAAAACAAATTTAATAGGATTAAATTACATATATTAGGCCCCAAAAGTTGGTGACTTATTTGCTGCAAACTATGTTTCCTGAAAATATTACATTGCAAAATGCCCTAGTTACGACAGCCTGCAGTCCAGAGCTGCCACACAATTATAGCTAAGTGTACTGAATCTTTTCTGATTCAGCCCTACACAGGATTTCTGCTTTCTCTGAACATTCTCTCCCAGGGCTTTCTGATTGCTCTCATTGGGAGCAGCAGGATCTTGAAACTTTGACTGGTTAACAGCAAAGCCAACATGGGAGGTCTCCTCAGCCACGGAGAATATAATTTTCCGTATTCAAAAATCCTTAGAGATGAGAAGAGTAAATGAGGAGTACAGGGAATCTGAACAGGTCTTCAATCTGCCTCTCCCAGTTTCTCAGCATTTCCATACTGGGAGCCAGCTGCTCCCATGACACTTTGGTTCCACTTGGGCACTAGTTCAGAGAAGTGTATTTTGGAAAAGCTTTGCACTAGTCCTAGAGAGGGTTTAGTGGGAGACCCCTGATGTTATCAGTTACAAGGACTTTGCCACCAGCCCAGACCCAGAGCCAGTTCAGGGCTGTATCTGAGCTTTGTCTCTCCCTCTCCACCTCCAGCTGTGCCACTACAATGGAACCACTTACCAGCTATTCAGCATTAAAATAGAAAACTATAGTATTCCCACCACTTAGCTTCCAGGATGATCCCCCAGCTACAGTTTTAGTTGTGCTGCCATATAAATCCACAGAGCTTGCCAGAGCAAGTTTTAACTGCACACCTTAGCCTTGCAAGACTATGAGCCCTATTTTAACACCAAAGTATTCTCCAATCTGAACAGAATCACAACTGCTTTATTTACAATCTTTTTTTCCTCCCAATTCATACATCACCATCTTTACTAAAGCCTTAGTAGATCTGTGAATCTGTGAATATTTATCTTGTCAAACATAAAGGTTTTGACTTCACTTTCAAAGCAATGTTTGCAGCCAGCAACCTCGATGCTTTCCTCAAAGGCAGGTGATAACGTGTTCAACAAATACCAAGAAACACACCTAACAGCTGTTCCATTCATTTGGGCACTTGTCTAGAGTGCAGCGAGACCAGCTCACAGCCCCTCATCTGTCTATGGTGGATTCTGCCCACCTCACTGTTGCCTTCCTCCAAGCACAGCTTCGTGGGTTTTTATTTTTTTATAAAAACCTCTTATTCTGATGAGACACACATGTAAAAAAAAGAAAGAAAAAAAAAAAGAAAAACATGTTTATAATTTATGGATCAATACCTACTGTCTCCCTGGGAAATTTATGTCATGATAAAATATAGTTGGTGCCTGTTGTCAAAAAGAAAAACAGATGTTGTTCTCCACAGTGTAAGCAAATGTGGATTTTCCAGCCTGTCGCCCCAAGAAAATTTTGAGCAATCTCTATATCCATCACAAACACCAGCAGCCCATCACTGCCACTGGAGGTGACAATTAAGAGCTAAGTATATGAGGAAGCATCCAGCTCTTTATTTACTACATAATTTAAAATGTTACAACTCAGATCATTGTTATCTAACTTTTAAACTAGAAGACTCACTCAGGCTGACTGATTTTGTTCAGAAAATTAGCCTGAGGTTTATCTTTGTCACCACAGCCCTCAGAAGACAGCTACAGTAGTTACTGCCTGTCAGCTAATATTATGTGAGAATGTGGGGCAACAACTCCTGTAAGCAGACATTTGTGCTATTAGCACTGCAAGAAGGACTCTCACCAGAGCATCTGCCCTGGAGATTAAATGAACCACAAGTGGTTTGGTTTAGGACAAAATAATATTACATTCTGAGTGTAGGTATTTCACCAAATCATTAGTCACAGCATTGCAAGGGACAGGGGAGTCAATTTCTGTGTGTTCTGGGTTTAAAAACTGGCAGCACAAGACACACAAGAAAACAGGGAAATGCACTTTATGGGAACAGCTCTTTATATTGTTACAGAACTGAGTGTGAAAATATGAGAGGAAGGCCCCAAATGTGAAATTTCAGTATCTGCAAAGGGACAAAGCAGGAAACAGCCAACCAGAACAAACCGAGCACCCCTCTGGCTTAAAAAGGCTCCTGCTCCCCACTGCTTGTCCACACTGGGGTGAGATGCTGTTCCCATGTTTCATGTATACCTGCATCCAGAAATAACCTGAGAGGGAGGATCCAGTCAGCACAGCCTGTGAGAAAAGGGCCAGTGGAAGGAAACCAGAGCAGCTGCTTTACCTCTAGAGCAGCTATGGATCCCTTAAAGGCTTTTGCTCTAATTCTACCCCTGTTTCAAAGGCCTGTGCACCCCGATGCCACAGCACAGCTCAGATATAACGGAGATCTGGGTCAAGCCTTGCACTTGTGTCCTGCACAAAGTTCACAGGCTAACACATGAGTCCTGCCTGAGCTGGAGAGCTGTGAGCCCAGGCTTGATGCAAGCAGAGCAGGATCTGTGCCTCCCTTCTGGGCAGCCTGAATGACCCAATGCACTGATGTATGCAGTGGAAAGAGTAAGAGGAGACTCTGTTTAACACTGACATTTAGACAAATAATATCCTTGGATGCTGTTATATGAAAGTGTTCCCCTTTTTTACCCATTTCCATCTTTTGTAAATAAATGACCATCACAACACTTGAAAGGCAGTAACTCATATTTCCTCCTTTTTCATATTTCACAGTCACTGATGTTTTATGAAAGGGCCTTCTAATCTGCCCACGGGGTCCAGAAGAGCCACAGGAAATTTGACATATGTGAAATTATCTCCATAAAACACTTCCCTCAATAACCCAACAATGATCCTAAACGTTTACCTCATCAACTACTGTCATTGTTATTTCACAAACTGAGGAAAAGAAAATGAATCCGCAGATAAAATATAATCCCTTTAGATCACAGACTCTTCCCCATGCATTGAGAAGAAAGGGAGCACAAGAGTGAGCAATTCCAGGTATATTGTTGTATTTGATAGCAGACATTCATCTTTCCCAGTGTATATTAAGCAATACCACACTGCCATGGCATTGGAGGAAAGGAAATACGTCACCTTCCCATGCCTTCAACACTAAGGGTTTTTTTCTGCTGCTTTGGAAAAGCTAACACATGTATCCAAGGGAATAGGACTCAAAAACCTGAACAAGGAATACCAATATCGTGGCTTATATAGAACGAGTTTAACTGGTTTAATTAAAACTATTTTTCATCATGTTTAGGGCAAGTGTGTGCTCTTCATACAGTCTCACTTCAGAAGTTCCTCCTGTGACTTCTGTGTGTCCTGCATCAGTCACTCAGTGCTGATGAAACCCCCTCAGATGCCCTGCTCTGTATCTAAGGTAGCTCCCATGCAGAGGTACTGGTGATACCTACACATTCCCAGTTCAGCTGGAGAGGATGTCTGTCATGAATGTGGGGATTTTTACACAGGCTGCACAACTCCTCTTTGCAAGTGAAGGTCTGTGGCCTCAAACTGCCTGTGTTCAAGAGACTGGTCCTTTCCAGGTACAGCCTGAGGGGGACAGGAGACACCCTGGCTCACACCTCACACAGAGGAAGCACAACTGATTTCACTGCATCCCAGCACTACACTGAAAACTCTAACAGCCAAATTATTTCAGTGACACCCCAAGCTCACCAGAACACAGCAGTACCACCCAAATAAACTGACCACCAGACAAGACTGGCTACACCAGCTCATACTGAAGGAATAGACCTCAGTTTGCTCAGGAAATCCTCAACAGTAATTTCATACAGCCAGCTCCAAGGTTTTCCATTTCACGCTGCAGAAAGCACTGAACAATCAACTGCTCACACACACAGAGCTTTCATCTCAGCAATGCTCTGTTACTACCTCTCAAACTCCATTTTAGCACTTGTTAGGACACATTAAAGTGAAGCATAGGCAAATTCTTGAAATAAGCCCCAGTCAAAGGCAGCCTCCTTAGCTAGCTGCCACTTCGGAAATAAATGAGTCCCTGCAGGGATTACAACCAGCACAAGCACCAGGCATCCACCCACATGGCACATTCAGCTGTTACACTTCTAATTCATTAGTCTCTTCAGCTAGGTTATAGGTTATTACAACCTCTCTGGGGGTAAAAAAAAGAAAGCTTAGATGACCTCCTAACCTATTTTAAAATCTTTTACAAGGCTTTTAAAAATACAGCAGTTTTTTCTTAACAATGGGGATTAGAAATTGTTCTTCTACTAACAGTAAAACCAGAGCTGACAATTTATTTGAAAAGCTCTTCAAGTAACAGTGGAAATGTATGCAAAACCTCAGGACTGCAAACCATTTAGATCATTACCCTAAAAAAAAGTTACAATGATGCTTGTAAAAAATATTACCAGTAAATTAAAATCATTAACTTTGCCCAAAACATCTTAATCTTAAATACTTCAATGTGATGCTTCAACTGATTTGGTATTCATTACTACTGCTGGTGTATTTTCAGTTTTTTTAAAAAAAGTTTAATTTCTTAACTAGTCTCTCAGCAAGAGAGCACTCCTTTACAAAAAGTAAGCTTTTGAGACTCACCACATTCAATTTAAGACAGTAAATAAGCTTTTATGCTCTAACAGAAACACACTTCAGTAGGGAAAAATGTTTCCAGAGATTGGAAGGGTAACACTTTGGTGAAAATAGGCAAAATTTCAAATGTTGCCATGTTCAAATGTTAAAAATGGATGTACTACAAAAAAATACCCCAATATCTATCTCTAGCCATTGGCAGAGAAAGATGGACAGCAGAACATGTAAGGCAGTGTACTAAAAAGTAATCCTTCCTTCCTAATAATTTAATAATCCATGGGAACAATTACCACATGACAGTTTAATTTCTTTAATAGCTTCTAGTGTGTTCAGTAATTTTATCTAGCTCATCACCTGATTCACCAACTACATTTTTTTTTTTTTCCTTCCAGAGAAATCCAGGACACTTGTGGGGTGTTCTATCCCCTTGAAAAAGCACTTTCCCAGTACATCACATTCACTCCTTGTCTATTAAGTTTATCCTTTGTGAAAGGCCTGTGGACAAGTTTCCCTTATGCCAGCAGTGCACTTTTGGGGGACACTGGATCGAGTGTGGGGTGGGATAAGGAGGAAGAGGGGAAGATTAAAGGGGGGAGAAAAGTTTGTTTCAACAGCCAGTAGAATCAATAAGATCTCTACTCACTGCCTCTGAAGTTCATTTTTAGACAGAATCTCTAAGTTCAGAATCCAGACCCAGGATTGCCTGTAAAGCACTGACATCTCACCAAGATAATAAAAGCTTTAATTGCTACAAGCCATGCAATGAAGGCAGTGGGGCTGCATGAAACCAGGTCAGTCAGAATCTAACCCTTCTCAATCCTATCACCAAGGTTTACAGCAAAACAGAGCAATCTTTGTCAGTGGCTGTTTTCTACCATTGGACCTTGCAGCCTCCTCTAGAAACTGCTCCTCATTGAATAAAAATCAGCTGTGGAGAGAGAGAAATCTGACAGCAGTTGCCTGATCCTCACAAAGGAATTTGACTGTGAGAAGGAAAGCTGGACAGAGAAATAAAATACTACAACACGAGGAAGCAAAATGAAATAAACAGGGAGCCCATGTGAATTCACAAAATGGGATCCTTCCAAAACCTAAACTACCCCTTGCTTTTAACTTTTGGCAGTGTGGTGGCATCAGTGCCTTTCCTGAAAGGTCTGAGACCTGAGCAGTTTTCTTTGCTTGCAGTACCTGTCCCATAGGGCAGAGCCAACCAATGCACTGAATGCTCACTGCACTCCCAGCAAACAAAGCTTTGGGGGAGGTCAGTAGAAATCTCCATGGGAAACAAATGTTCTGATGATGAGACAGCTGTTGCAGGAACACATTTTACATCCAGTGACAAAGAGAAAGAAGGTAAATGCTTTCCAGCTCAATTCACTTTTTCTGTGTGTCTTCAGCTATGGGGGAGTGTATGAAAGATGTATTTTGAAGCATGTCAAAGCAGGAAAAATTCAATTTGCCACTAATAGATGAATTAGCTCCAAAAAGTAAGCTCCACTAAGTCAAAGTGCACATTAGGAAATCAGCCCACAGCTGCCATTACTTAGAACATGACTACAGCAGTTCAAGAAAGTAATAAACTGTCTCTATAAGGCTACATTTGTTTGCTTTGTGAACATAGACAGAAAATATGTGCCAACTCAACATCAGTCCATGCTAATGTGCACAGCTGCCTGCCCATGCTGGTGGGTACATAGAAACATCTAGACCAGGCTCAGTTTCTATCAAACTTACCTGTAGGTGCCAAACTGCATCAGTTCAGAATCCAGAGAGTTCCAACAGTTGTTCTGATTGTAGTTCAGCTGAAGTGAAAAACACTAAAACCAATTGACACTACTTGAAGTGTGGGCTTCACAAAGCTTTTCATAGCCTACACAGATCTGTAAAGGTGGAAAGAGACCAATGGAGAGCAAGGAAAGATCAGCAACAGGTGTCTCCTATCAGACATCAGCTCTGCAACCCTGAAAAGCTGATTTCACTCAGCTGTGATCTGTTACTGACACAGCTGAAAGCTGACTGTAATAAACCCTTGTTTCAGTGTTTGCTGCCTCTCTGTCACCTCCTCCATCACTCACAGGTTAGCAACCAACTCCAGAGGCAGCTCAACTCCATTTGTGAAGGAAATATGATTTATGCTGTGGCTATCACTTGACCTGTATCAGAGACAGAAACAGCACTGCTTGATGATAACTTGCAACTCAGAAAACTTCCAAACATGACATTCAAAGTTACAAGGTCTGAACCCATGGTCTTAGTAATGATTAGCACCTGACCATGTGTGTGCTCAGCATCTGAATACAGAAATGACCCAATTAAGAGATGCCCCTTAGGTGCATAATAGACTATTAACAGCCAATGCTGGTGTCATATAAGGCAGCAAAATAATTGGATGCTTGGGATTGGAGCAGCTCAGTTTTTTGTACTGCCACACTCGTGCTGATCTCTAGTATGGATTCTGCATTTTCAACAACCAACCAACAAACCTGAGCAACAAAGAGGCAGCAGTGGCCAGTGAACATCAACAGTGGCTCAGGATCCTCAGAGCCCCTTAAACACCAGCAGCAGCCAAGAGGAGACAGGCACTGTGGAAATCAATAGTTCAGCCATACCTTCCCAGCCAAACTTTTCCTGGGCTCAGAAGCATGTGTATGTAAACATTTACAGACACAGATCTGTGCCTGTATTTTACCAGTATTGGTTCTTGGTGCACTCACGAGCCCTCAAGTGATCCATACAGGTTAGCAAAGCATGGTAATAGATGCCTTTGTGGCAGGGAATCTACACAGCAGTTGTCCCCACGCTGCTTCACACGTTCCAATCTTCATCATTTTAATAAGATGTGCCATCAAATTTCTCTCTACATCATCTCCTGTAAGCTACCTGCTAATTATTTTCACTGACTAATCAAACTGATGCATGACAGGCCAGATTCGTTCATTCTTAAAGTTGCAGTGCTGTATTTGAAAGGACAGTCAGCCTGGTGAGGAACTGCATGGAGAGGATGTCAGATCAGACCCCTGTGCTGGCAATGAATGGAGACAATCTCTGCAGGCTCCTTAGCTGATGCCTCCCAGGATTTCTGCATATGATAGTACACAGATGGAAACTTTGGCAGCACAAGAAGAAAGAGGAGCACGAGAAGGAAAATAAACGTGACAAAAAGTGATTACTTGTTTACTTGCAGAGGGGTAAATGCAACAGCAGCTGGATGGGGAAGCTCAGCAGCAGCAGCAGCCCCAGCCATGTGAGACTTCTTCTGCCCACAGGCAGGGGAAGCACAGCAGCCAGAAACCAACAGCATGTGTCAAATGTGGGCCTTCCCAGGTGACAACACACAGCCCAGGTTTTCTCTTAGCTTTCAGATTCTAGCTATAAAATTCTCTTTAATTTCTACATATACCATTAGGCACTTATTCTTTGTTTGCTTGGACTTGTTACATTCCAAACTGAGGAAATAGTTTCCTAGCTGGGTGCCCTGTGCCAGCCACCCGAACAGAGCTCCAGTGTTTTAGAAAGCACAGCTCTGCATTCTACTTTGGCAGCTCACAGGGGACTCACTTTCAAGTTAAACATCCAAAAAGTGAGGACTGGAAGATGCTCACCACATCTCAGCCAGTCTCAGACACCTGTAGCCTACAACTGACTCAGCCATAAAGTGCCTGTTCCGTCCCAACAACAAACCAAGAGAAGGAGAAAGATCACCATGGATGTGGGGATGGAACTTCCAGCTACCTCAGGTAGAGCAGATGAGTCCCAGATGTCACCATCAATGCAGCCCTCTATTTATATGTCAGAATCCCAACGCATGTTGCTGGATAACACCAGCTCTCAGATCCCTCACGCTGATAAAATCCACATGAGCCATGCTGTCAGATTAGTGGAGAGGTGTTTTTCACAATCCTTATTCACAAGATCTCCTCTGATCTCTTTTCTAGTACATTTCTAAGAGATTGAGTTCAGCTGAAGAGACACCCCACTTTATTATTCACAGGCCAGCCTTTTGTGATCTGCCATCTCAGTCCCTAAAAATGTGAACATACACATCCCTCCAAAGTGTGTGCTGTGTACTCCCAGCAGTTGTATCAATGAAAGCAGAGCTGAAATGTATCATTGCATACATCTGTGATTCTTTCTCTTCACACATTTCAAGTAATATGACAAAAAATTGCAGTGGATAAATGATGGGGTTTAAGTTGAAGTTCTGTATCTCTACATGATTTGGATGATTGAGCTTCTATTAAACACTTTAGAAAGCAGAGAGAGCTGACATGAAAAATGACTGAATCCAAGAGAGAGGGAAAAATAAGAGAAACAAGGACTAATGAAAGACAATTAAATATATGACAATCTGGAATTTAAAAAAAAATAATTCCAATACTAATTTTGAAAGAATTCTCAGCAGAATACAGCTGGAACAAACAATTGTTTTTAGACTACACAGCCATGTCTGGTTTCTTTATGGTTTAATTAATTATTAGTACAATACCATTTGTAGATATCTGACATTTCAATCTACGTGAGAAATAAAAACAGGAAAACTGGAGTCAAAGCAGTCATACATTCTCCCAATCGTAATGACAAACATCAGTAATTAGCTGATTGAATACCAGGAGCTGCAAGTAGTGCTACTCATTTTCTCTGAAACTTTATTCATCCCTCTTCTTGTGGTAACCTGAAATTAATCAGAAAAGCAACTATGCTCTACTATACTGAAAAGGGCAGCCTGGTGTGAGCAAGTAAACGTGCCATGTGCTACACCTCAGAGGGGCTGCAGAAAACATTTTCACCTGGGAAACTGCTATTTTTTCAGCTACTTATGTGGTGATGATGCAGGCACATTTAGCCTAAATAGTAATCTTTGTCTATGGAATCCAATCAACTCTCACATGAATTCGATTCTTTATCCCTTGGTTTAAACAGAAACTGAAATTCAGTTTGAAGATCTCTACTTCTGAAAAACTTCATTAATTTGAAAACTATTTTGTTTGCTTTACACTCAAACAAAATAGGGAGGGAAATAATATTTATTACTTCTGATGAAAATATATGAAATACTAAAATTTTTTTATAGAAGCAAATTTAGCAGCCTTTTCATATGGATTCGGCCACAAGCTACAAATTAAATTCGAGTTTTTGAACTCTATTTGTTCCACGAATAAGTATGGATTAGTGGATTGAGCCATGATAAGCTTGTTCTATTATAGCTGTATTTGTCTGAGATCTTTTACAGGGCTCTACATTTCTCCAATAGATTTGTTTGGAAGGTTTTTTGCTTCCTCGTTCATTTCAGGATGCCTGCATTTAGTCAGGGGTGATTAGTTTCTTGCAGCTATTTTTTTTTTTTCCTAATAGAACTTTTGTTCTTCACACGCTGCTGAGAAAAATATTTAATTGTGTAATTCAAAGAGTCATAAAACTCCTTTGGAAGAAAAGTGAGTACAAAGGAATAATTAATATCTTGTTGTTTCAAAGCATGGCAGTCACTTCTTCTCCTGCATCCCAGGCAGACGGCCCTGGGATTGTCACCCCAATGGGCAGGAGACCCCTTTGTGCTCACACCTCCCTCCTGCTGAGCACCAGCTACAGGTGCAGTCAGAGACCTGCCCACCACGGCAGCGGAGCAGGGGAACCATGCACTTGGAAAACAGCAGATATTGGGAGGTGTGTGAAGTGCACAACTTGAGCATCACCCCCCCAAGTGCCACCAACACCCCACAGTTTTCAGTCTTCCACCCGGCGCCAGGGCGGGGAGATGGATGCTGCCTCGGGGCAAAACGTGCACAGAGTAGGAGGATCCAATCTGGTTTCTTTCCTTCAAGACTATGTTGTTGGAAATACCCCATGCCAAGTGCTTCACAGATGGAGGGCTGGGTGAACCAACACTGTCCTTGGAAGCAGAAGATTAAAAAAAACAACAAAACCAGAACAAACAAACCCCACCAGACACATACTGAACAAGCTTCTTTCCCTTTGCTCAGCAGGCTCCACCACAGCAGCTTCCTACCCCAGGCAGAACAGTGACTAACTCTGCAACACCCTCCAGAGAATTTAAAATCTGTCAGCAAAATTAAAGTAGAGCTCTACGTTTATATTCTTCTTTATTCTCTCCAGTGAGGCTGGGAGACAGGCAAAAGGATCATCCTGACAAGCTCATTTCTTAATCCTTGCATGACATTGTAATCTGAGATTTTTAAATTTCCAGGAGCTATGAGTGTCCTCCCTGGGCCTGGAAGGTTTCTGGAGTATCACAGATACTATCTGGAACTGAGATGCCAGCCTTTTGAGCAACTTCCATAAGACTCAGTCTGCTCAGTGTTGAAAAGAGAAAATATCCTCTTTCTTTCCTCCATCATCCAGTTTTATATGCAGGAAAAAAAAATAAAAATGTGATTTTTAATAAACATAAATATGAATATGCACATGTTTTTTCCTCTGTCTTTACATTTTTACTTGGATTAAGTGATAACTAAAACCAACATTTTCTTTGTAATGAAAGAGATGTGGGCAATTCAGTTATCATAACATGGTTTTAACATTCTTTTAAGTCTGGTCAATAATTTTGTGGATCATTTCATGTTAATTGTTGCAATAGCAAGTCTTTCAGATGCTACACATCCACAATTTCACAACAGGCAGCTATAGAAAGAAATATAAACAGCTGCCACAGATAAAGAAATTAATCACCTAAGAACTATTTTTAACTAACAAAGGTTATAATGAAACCTGTCAAAAATTTATTGCCACATCTGGAAAGACCTAAAATAAACAGGCAAACTCTGGGAGCACCAGAGTGAGAGCAAGCCTGTGCCCACCTTCTCCTGCCCCCCTGCTAGCATGGCAGTAACTGTCCCCATACCTTACTCACCTAAGTCAATAAAATAAACCCTGCTAAATGCTCCACAGATCCATAGCATTTCTTTAAAACTTTCTAAAGCCTCCACATCCTTTTATTAGGATATGTTAACAGCTTTTAGCACTTTCTTTAGCCAGATTATTTTGCAGTCATTTTGCAGATTTAATACAATTTCTGCACTTGTAATATATTAACTAAGCTGAATTTCTACTGGGAAGTTAAACATTTAGCAGAAGGTGCTTTGTAGAGTGAAACAGCAGTAAAAAAGGTGTTTTGTTGAGATGATGCATTTTACTGCATAGTCAGGAACATATTAAACCATGTAGAGCATATAAAAGGGTTGAGATTTCATCTAGGATAGTTTCAATTTGAGATAAAGAACCCAATTTCTTAGACATCCTCCCTCTTCATCTTCCCAGTAACATCATGAATTATATTTCCATGCAGATCAGAGGCATCTAAATCCAAATTTCATTTTACCTATTTCAGAGCATCTGATGTCTAAAGGGAAAGGTTTTAATGAAAGGGTCTTCATAGCAGAGTTTACTACTAAACCTACTCAAATACCAAAGTGTTTTCATGTAGATTTCCACATTCAGAGTATGCTATAAAGATGACACTGGTAAAATGCCAATTTGTGTGTTGCTTTTGAGGTTGGTGAAGCTCCTGCCCTGCTCTGAAAGGAGATGCTGAGCAAAGCTCACAGGCCCCACCTGCCTGTGAAGCCAAACCTTGTTAAGTAGCACAGGTCAAGAGCATAAATCATTGCTCATCTTTGCTGTAATTTAGGTGGCACCCAACTAAACTTCATCTTGGATACTCAAAGATGTCCCTGTTTAGGGCTTTAAGACTGATCAATATCACACCCAACCACACCTTAAAGAAAGCAACATAAAGGACAGCACTGTGACTAGGTCAGGGAGATCTAGAATATGCTTGCTGAAGTTCTCAAGCAGCAGCTAAATTAAGACACTGTCATTTTCTCTTATGAAAACAAAAATCTAATTGTGACAAAGGGCTTCTCACACATCACTGCAAGGTCTGGGAGTATTGCACTTGACCTCTTCATAGGCTTCTCTGCACATCAGTGTAATATTTAAAATGATAAAACACACAGATAAAAAGGACTTCAGATTCCCTCCTAAAGCAGGAAATTCTGCTTCTGCCTGTAGGAAGCTGCTGCCACTCAGGAATCCTAGTGGAAGGTGACAGGTTTCCTTATCCTGCAGCTAGTCTGCAGCTGCAGTCCATTTGCAGGAGTTGACCTCAAGGGTGCTGCAATTTTCTGACATCTTTATTGTCATTTGGAAAACAACCCAAACCTGTTCCACTACTAGTGTGTGCATCTTCAACAGCTTCTCTTTCAGCAGCTTCAGTGTAGCTTTCAGTTTGTTCTTCACATCTT
>VYZU01000081.1:33022-69323 GCA_013401355.1 Ceyx cyanopectus | reverse complement strand
GTTAAGGGTGAGTGTAGAGAGGATGGAGCCAGACTTTTCTCAATGTCATCCAATGACAGGACGAGAGGCAATGGGTGCAAGTTGGAGCACAAGAGGTTTAGGGTCAACACAAGGAAGAACTTTTTCTCAGTGAGGGTGCCAGAGCTCTGGGACGGGCTTCCCAGGGAGGTTGTGGAGTCTCCATCTGTGGAGACACTCCAGACCCTCCTGGATCTGTTCCTGGGTGACTTGGTCTAGGTGATCCTGCTCAGGCAGGGGGGTTGGACTAGGTGATCTTCTAGGTCCCTTTCAACCCCTAATATCTGTGAATCTGTGAAAGGATTACATGTCAGTTTGGGTGTGAGACAGCAGTTCACTTAAGCAAAAATAAATTTGCTGCTGAAGTCACTTTATATTTGTGGGCTTCTACAGTACTCGAAGATTAAAAATGAGTGAGCTGGCTATCATGTAAAGCTAAAATATGATAGACAGTACATGGATCCCAGGCTTTATGAGTTGTTAGCTGACTGAAGTTAACATGCTTGCATGCCTAAACACATGCCTGGATTTCTGCAAGACCAAAGCAGGTTAAGCTGCTTTGATCAGATCTGAGGGGTCAGTGTAGGCCACAGAAGAGTTATTAAGATCCAAAAATAATCAAGAGATCTGCTGCTTCAAGATCCTGGCTGAATTCAGTGCTTTGATGCCATCAGATGTGGATTTAGCCCAGAGGAATCCTGACAATGAGGAGACTCACACACAAAAAAATTAAATTGATGTTGTTCTTAATTTGTTCAGGGATGGAAATCTATTGTGTCAAAGAGAGCCCAGATATCCCATGTTGGAGCGGGCAGTTAATTCCACATTACAAGAGGTCAGCTTGGGGACTTGAGGTCAAAAGGGCTCCTGAAAGGATTTTGTCTCGTAAATGCTGAATGTTTAAGTTATGATTAAGTCATGTTTACCTGTTAATCGTTGAGTAAATAAAGCTGTGGCTTTAACGTTCCAGTCGTAGCATGGCAGAGTGTTAATTAGGACTGAGACACCGTGCCAAAGTTGATGCTGTATGGGAGGTAGAGAAGCACAATTTGGTTATCAGTTATGTTGGCATGTACTGAGCATTATGTGGTCACACTGCATACCCAACAGATCTCCCAGTTATGAAAGGGTTGCTGTTTGAAATATTTGGTGAAAATCTCTGGGCCTGAAGATGAAGAGTTGCTTGAGGTTTTGTTCCTCTAATTTCTATTTTATATATCCATTTTCCCACTTAGAGGGGGTTACAGAGGGAGAAACAGACTGTCTTATGTAACAACAGTGCATGAGGCAAGACTGCGGGGAGAGGGAAAAAAAAGGGTGTAAAGATCTGACTTGCAGCTCTGCATCTATTTACTCTTTTCCCACTACTTCTAGCCTCAGCCATTTAATAATACTTGGAGCTTAGTACTAAGATGGCACTTGAAACTTTCCCATGGGTTGAACCTCCTTGGATCCAGAAACCTGCACATGAGCCATTGCTAAACATTTACCAGTGCTCTCTACTTTCAAGCTCCCAAGATGTTCCTAGGTGATTCAATAGAGATACAGGATAAAGAGTTGGAAGGGATAGGTAATTAGAAAATGTGAGGAGGAGAAATGTGAGGGGGGGGGAAAGTTGCTCATAGAAATATTACTGCAAAAATGCTTTCTAGATAGAAAACAGAAATTTAAAGATTTTCATGTGAACTCTGTCATTTGCATATGTATCTCAAATTTCTACCAGTCATGCAAGTAACTTCTTTGTATCTTTATACCTTCTCCACAGTGCATTTTTCATGAACTTGTCACAATACTTACACATAAAAATCCTATGATCTGTCACAGTAATGTCCGTTATTTGGTGCTGATTCACCAACCCAACTCACAAACAGATTGCACAATCAAAATCCAAGGAAATTCTGACTGAAAAAAGGAAGACACATCAGTGGCTGAGAAATTATCTGGTGAGGAGAAGCGGATGGATCTTAAAACAATTCAATATATTGTTGTTGTTTGTTTGTTTTTCTGGTAGTGTAGATATTTTTTTGAAAGAACCATATTACCTGAGATGTTACAGTCCTAAAAATACAGAACTCAGGAAATACATATTTACTCCTCTCTTCTGATTCATTATGTCATGTTCTGCCTGTTGTCACTATTGTTATCTGTCAGCAATATTTGCTATAAAACTAATCAATATGTTATTATAAGCTTTGTAAAGAACAGATTGTTTCTTGGTATTTTGTTTGCAGAATAAGTACAATGAAAGCATTAAATCCAACTATAGCAGACAGTGATGTTTCCATAAACACATGGTCTCTGTCAGAAAGCACAGCTTATTTAATGTTTATTCTGTTCTTACATGAAAATAGTAGATTTGCTTTCTCATTCCTCCAACAAATTATCATTATATGCCGACTGTTATAATGAATGGGATTCTATCCAGATGATTCTCAAGAAACAAAAAAAAAATGTGGATATATCTTATTCAGTATGAAAAACATCACATTGCTTATAGTTTCTACCCAAGCTGATTCTCCAGAAACCAATAAAATTTACATAAAAATCTTCACTGTGATATTCAGATGAGAACATCCAGATTAGGTATGTGGTAATACCAGCAATGCCAAAACAACATAGACATATTTTCAATTCATTCTAAGAGTAAATAATAGAAAGGGAGATTAAACACCTTGACTGGTAAAACAGCAGGTTATTGCCATAGATTAAATCAGAATAGAAAATTCTCCATTCTTCATATTTGTCCTTAATCCATTAAGTTCAATTGTAAACTGGATGCAAGGCAACTACTTTTATGTTTCTCACCTTTTAGTCAGCCATAATAAGAACATTTTGGTCTCTTTCAAGACAAAGTTTAAAATCAAGGACAATCTCTCCTGCTATTGCTTGTCAATGATAGAATTTTTGGAAGACACGTTCCATGGACTGTTTTGACAGTGCAGATTACCGTTATATCCATGCAAAGAATGAAAATCAATTTCTCGTTCCCCAAGGGTATCTCCACACATGGCCATATTAAATTAAAATGCTTGAAGCTAAAGGTCCCTTTTACTTCATCTTGGTACAACTCTTATTACTTGAAAGGGATATTTTGAAATACCTCACGCTTACATGCAGTTATGCATGAGGGTTGTAGACACTGCTTTAATTGGTCCCCAGGACCTTGCTTTGAAGTGATGACTCACAAAGAGTATTTTGTCAAGCCAACTGTGCCATAAAAATATTAAGTGTGGCTTAAAACAGTAAAGGTTTTATTTTCCTGTCATGAAGCATTGCATTAAGTTGTACTTTCTAGGGATTAATGACCTATTTGCTTCATTCCATGCTTCATTTGTGGTTATAAAGGCTATTAAAATCTATGATATCAACACCAGTGTTAATGAAGATATTGGAAAATCATTCAAGCACAAATATATCCTAATCCATAGTATTAATCCAATTGCCTTTCCCATAGAGATATTTTAGTGTTTCCTGGTGACCTTGTAGAATTGGAGCCATTTTGTGGGCAGTCAAGAATGTTAAATGCTTGAGAAAGAAAAAACAGGGCAGCAAAATCGGAACCTGCGTTATAAAAGTCTAAAGCCCTCTCACTTATGAAGGACTGTAAAGAAGCATAAAAAATGTCCACATCAACATAGAAAACTAATAGCATGACATGCCATTGTCACAGCTGAACACAAATACAAAACTATGCAAAAAATTTGGGATTTTTGGTTTTGTTATTTTGAACACACACACTCCAGAATTGAAAATTAATCCAACTCATCAGTAAGAAATAGCTCTGTAAAATAAATTTTGCAAAATAATGATAATTTTTTTGTTTATAAACAGAACTGGGTAGATTTATTTCTTTGCTTTTTGGCAAACAGCTCATTCACAGAACTATGTCATTGAACCCATTAATTAAATTGTGCTGAATTTCAAACACTTTTGACTGAAAATGGTTTAAAAATAGGAAAGCTGAAATGTTTTGCACTGATGATAACTGAAACATTTTAAAGTTTTATATCAATAAATACAACCTTCTTCACTTAAAAAAAAATCGAATTTATGAAAAGAAGATAAAACATTTCAGGCAGACATAAAACCAGATCACTTTTTCAGTATCACAACAAATAAACCCGACCCTGTTATTTGCATAGCTTAACACATACCTTTTTTTTAAGCTATCAATTTGTCATCCTTAACAAAAAAAGCTGCTGTTATGAAGATGTTGGAGAACCAGTGTAGCACAAATGTGTTCTCATACATGGTATTAATTCAATTTCCTTTCCCTCTGAGGTTTTTTTTTGTTTTCCCTGGTAACCTTGCATCACTGACACCATTTTGTGCACACAGTAATACAACCATAACAGACTACTTCATACTCATTGGCCATACCAGTGGATCTCACACATAGTTACCAACATCCACAGTAATAAGGACATTGGGAAATTAGTACAATACCCCATAAACCAGTACACTGATGAAACATCAGTGAAAAACACTCTGCATTCAACATCAGCAGAAACTGCAAAGCAGAGGAGAGGAGAGTCAGGGGAAAAAAAAAACCCTCAAGTGCTTTAATGGAGAGGGACTGTCACAAATGGGGGCTCCAAGGCTCAGCAATTTTCTTAACCCCACACATGCACTTGGAGAGAGAATCTACATGAGAACCTAGCTCAGCCAATTTGCAGTCTGGTACTTCATCAATGGACCTATTATCTACACAATGCACTTTTTAACATTTTATATGAAAGACTCACACATATTAAGACGCATGGCACTCAATTTATTTACCTCAGAAAGGTGAAGAGATTCAAAAATTCTGAGTAATTCTGAGTAATTTGTGCCAAAGTAAGGAAATAAATGTGAGCTTTTCTTCCTTCTAGGTTATCTTGTTATTTTTACTGACAGCATGCACATTCACTGACAGAAGAAAATTTTAATGTGATTCTGAAAAATATTGAAAAACATTTGAAGACACTGTTCTCACAATCTGAGTTGTAGAGGGGGCTATTTCTAACACAAAGTGTATATTTAGTAGATCATTGCTTATGCACTGGAAAGTAGGTGAGTTCTTTATTTCACTATTTCATTGTAGTAGTATTAGAATTGCAGGAAAACTTATGACAAGTTTTCCTTCATGTCTGTGTTGAGAAAGCAACCGGGGCCCAATGTCACTGGTCTCTCTTGTGAATGAGTAGGCAAGGAACCCTCTTCCCTTTGGGATACCAAAAGTTGGAAGGAATAGGTTTCTTTTTCTCCACTTTAGCTGTTGTCATCCTCACACACAACCCAGCTATCCCAACATGAATAAATGTTGACCTAGAAGGTGCAGTGGACGATGAAAGCCTCTGCTCCTCTGCTACAATTTCTTCTATTCTTCACTCTTTTGAGAGGTTTACATAAGATCTGTTATCTCTCAGAATGTGCCACTCTCACAAAGAGAAAAACAACATGTAAACACAGGTACACTCCCAAAATTCCTGTTATGGTAACAGAGTTGCTCCATCATATGTAAGATCTAGTAGCCAAATTAATTGCAGTGAACTAGGAAGGGCTTGCAAACTCTTGGCTTTACATAGGTGTTTGGTTTTGCTCCACAATTAATGATCACAGGCTACTTAAGAATGCCAGCACAGGTTCAAAACTTAAATATTCCCCTAGCAGCAAAGAGAAAGAGTGAGGAGCATTTTCAACACTATTTCCAAGGTTAACATTTCAAAGATTGTGCATTTTACTATCAGGTGTATGTGGCTTAAGAACGAGTTGATGCCTGAGTGGTATTAGAAGTATCATTAGAAGTATATCAACTGAGATGGTTACTTGCTTTTATTTCTCTGATGCTTCTTCTCTTCTGATCTCTTTTGAATTCCTTTATCTCTCTTTCTCTTTTTTTTTTGTTGTTTTTTTGTTTTGTTTTGTTTTTTTTCTGATTGCTTTGGTGACCAAAGACCATTGCTCATCTATTTCTCCCTCCTTTTTGGACAGCTGTTGTGGTCTCTTACTGTGTATTTCAAAACACAGCAGAAAACTGTAGCTTACCCAGACCAAGAAGCTGGGGATATGCAGGTTGTCCATCATGTGATCATACCCTTAGGAAGCACTGAGTGCCAAAGAGGAGCAGCCTGCAGTGAACAGCACAGTTAACAGCACAATAAATGCACAGACACCAAAGCCATTTCCAAAGCTTGGATATAGACCATCTGTCAAGCGATACCAAATGTTATTGATGCAAATGTTGATACAGGTTGACTGTAAATTGCCAGAAGTTTTAGTCTGCATAATTTGAGTTGACTGTACACAACTCTGAAAGCTATTGGAAACAGAAATCTATATATACATTACAGGTTTAAAACAAATCCAAGAGTTTATCAGGGTATGCTCTGCATTAAGGAGCTTTCAAAGACATTAAAGAAAGGATTTGTTCTCAAGTTTCTAAGGAAATGATATGGATTATTTTATTTTATAAGTTGTTTTCTATAACTTTTTTATGCTATATGCCTAAGAGTTCCAGATGACTGTGAACTTTACAGCTTTTGAGACAGAGGTGGGGAAAGAGACAAAAAATACATCCCCATAGCCATGCACACATTTTCGGAAATGCATATAAAGCATAAGCCATAGCACTAAAATATCCATACCAGATCAGCTCATCTAGTGTCAATTAAAATAAAGCACATCAAGATTTATTGTTTTATTAAAAGCACTTGAGGAGTGAATGCTTGTATCTAATATTACATTTCTCAATTACTCTGATATAACTGATATTTATACAAATGAAGTAATTCTACATACAGGGAGAATAGAGGTAAATATAGGCTAATGTAATACTGGCTGCTGATTCTGATTGACAGCTGTGAAGTAAGGCCACATATGGTGGCAGAAGTTTAAAAGGATTTTAAAATTAGAAGTTCTGAGACTAGCACTGAAAACCCCTGACATTTGCAGCTCTGGAAGCAGGCTGTGAGAGGGATTTCTATCCTGGTTTCCCACCCAGAAGAATATATTTACTGTTCAAACATTTCAAGGCAGGTACCCATGGAAATCAGCGGGAACTCTGCCATTGGTTTTAATGGGAGCAGAATCTGTCCCTGTGTGTAAATATGCAGCAATATTTTTTTTCTTCTGACTGTTAAAAACCACCATCACAACTGGATGGAACCTGGTTTTAAGCACTCAGACATGGGGCCTCTTTTCCGCAGGAGTCTCCAACGATGTCCATCCTTAACACCACACCAGCTGCCAGCTGAAGGCTTCTGAAATGCTGATTTTCATCTAAATCTTTCCTTTCAAATCTAGCTTACAGTTTACTCATAGCGCAAAAGCTCTTCTCAGCACTGGAATTTTCAGGATGCGATGCTGAGCCAAATACTGCAGGCACAGCTTGCTCATAAGACAGAAATTTTGTGGCCCACCTTGGAGGCTGTAACAGGGCTACTGTACTCAGCCTCCCACCCTTGGTGAAGCCCACTAATAACATCTGTTTTATAGCATTCACTCCTGCAACCTGCTAGTTCCTTGGCTCTACTGCTGTCACAGAGAGGATGTGCTTTAACTATGCTGCAGGTCTGGTGGAAAGTTGTCAGACTTTAAGCCAAATGTAAAAGCAGCCAGTGCTGAATAAATGACTTGAAGTGCTTTCTCCAGGGACCCCTTCCAGGTCCCAGATAGGCAGATTTGGCCAGTATTTGTAGACAGTCTTGCTCAGAGGCAAATTAAAAATCAAAATACAGACACCGTTTGAAAAACATCGAAAGCTAGACTCAAACATCCACCATGTATTAAAACATTGTTATATAAAAATAACCACAAGGTTGCAAATTCATACTTTCCTACTTGGTGAGACCAACTGCAACCAGGAATAAACCTGGAAATGTGTGGGGCATACTGCGGCACTGCCTTCAGAGAAAGCATAAAACTCAAGGTGGAAAGCTGAAGCAAGGAAAACAAGACACTGTGAACTGGGCAATTGAATCAATCAGTGGGTGGCACACAGGGTAGGACCCCACCTGTACCAGCACTGCCTTTGGGAGTGGCTCAACTCTAGTCAAAGATCGCCAGTTGCCAGGTGGTTTGACAGCAGAGACCAACACCTTTTGTTCAAGTAGGGAACCATTAGGAAATGGCAACTCTGTTATTTCATTACTGGTTTGCTGTACAGCCAGAGCATTTGGAAAGGCTACACACCAGCTGGCAGGCTTGGCTGTGTCCTGGTTTGGACAGATATGATCTTAAATTTTAGCAATGCAAGACCAGAGGCTTATAAGGAGACAATTTTATTAGAGAATATATATATTAAAAAAATATGTATAGGGAGATAGATATTTGTATAGAATGCAAAACCAAACAACAATGGTAATCAGTAAATGCTGAAACAGTAGAATAACAACCACAGAAAAAGAAACAGTTCAAATTGATGGCTGCCTGAGAGGTTTTGAATCCCGGCTCCAGTCCACTGGGCACAGGCAGAAAAAAACAGGGCTCCAGGGGAGCAAATGTTGGTCAAACCCAAAACACAGCTGGCACAGGGTGTTCCAAAGAATCGTGGTGACGAAACTGGTCGGAGAAATTCAGTGCGAGGAGATGAAACAGGCTCACACTGGCACCCTCCTTCCCCTGAGTCCACGCTGAATGAAGACCCTCTGGAAACCAACCACTCCTCTTCCACTCTGTGTGCATGTCCGGGCTGCCCCTGGCCCCGGCTGGCCTGACCACCCCCCTCCTCATGCACACATAGACGGGGAAAAAAGGAAAAGGTTTTTTTTTTTCCTTTTAAAGGGGACTTGCTACCCCTTGACAGCTGCATGAACAGCTGTGCTGACACAACCAAGGGGACAGGGCAACCCCAAATGAGTACAGAATGTCAGATGAGACAGATGTTGAGATACTGGAACAAGTTCAGAGAAGGGCAACAAAGCTGGTGAAGGGTCTGGAGAGTTTCTCCTATGAGGATAGGCTGAGGGAGCTGGGATTGTTTAGTCTGGAAAAGAGGAGGCTCAGGGGGGACCTTACTGCTCTCTACAACTACCTGAAATGAAGTTATAGGGAGGTGGGGGTCGACCTCTTCTCCCTAGTTAAAGATGACAGGACGAGGGGCAATGGCTTCAAGTTGCCAAGGGAAATTTAGGTTGGATATCAGGAGGAATTTCTTCACAGAGAGGGTGGTTAGGCATTGGAATGGGCTGCCCAGGGAGCTGGTGGAGTCCCCATCCCTGGAGGTGTTTAAGAATCACGTAGATGTGGTGCTGGGGGACATGGTTTAGGGATGCTGGCAGTGTAGGGTTAATGGCTGGACTTGATGATCTTGAAGGTCTCTTCCAGCCAAATCATTCCATGATTGTATGATTCTATGAGAAAAGTGGAGAGGTAAAAAAACAACAAGCCAGTTTTGCTGCCAGGCTTTAACTCCAACCTCAGACAAAACTAGCCCCCAGTCTTGCAAGTTATAAATTGCTTCACCTGCCCCTTTTTCTTGGCAGGCTATTTTTAGGCTTCTTTGACTGTGTTTACAGCATGGCTATGTCAGTCATTTATCAGCACAACCAAGCAGGTAGTATGCTGTGGGACAGAGGCAGGAACATGTGGTGAGGGCCACAAGCCAAGACTGCCACCAAAATCTTGATACTGTCAGACACACGATTTTGGCAGCAATCCTGGCTTCTGCAGACCATACTTTTAAGCACTCAGTCATGCCCCAGCATCACACCCTTTCTTGTGCTGACAGCCCAACACTTTCCAAATCTGAACTGACTTTCATGTCATTATGAAAATGGTGTCATTCAGAGATAACTTCAAAGCAACCATGTTTATAGCGATCACTTTCCACAACACAGAAAGGGTAAGCTCCATGTATCTTTATGAACCTTCTTGCACATCCTTCTACTATCCTTCACCAGCCATGCCACCCTATAGCAGAATCACGTATCACTAAGTCATCACTCTTCTGATTAGTATGGCAAATCTTTAGATATCCAGGAACTGATAATTCTGCCTCTTCATGTTACTCCTCTTGCTATATGTAACTCCTCTTGCTATACGAGACAGACAGAGTCATTGCAAAAGCTCCCAGGGTTCCCATAAGTGCCTTGATGCTGACTGTGGTTTGGGCATAGCTTGGTCAGAAATGTGAATCCATTTAACAACCAAAATAGAACAACATGCCAGTCAGCACTCTCGGCAATACCCTCTGATTCTTCTTACGCAGTTTATTCTCTCCGATCCCAGTCATAGTGATTACTTTCAGCTACATCTGGCTAACTCTTCCTGCACAAAAGTCTCATGATGTCCTTGCTGAGTTACAGAAACAAAGATACTCTCTCATGTAGCTGATGTGCTGTCTTCCACTGTACATCCTAGAACTATGTATTTACTATGCTGTAGTATAGTAGATATATTCTCTATGTATAATAGAGAATGTATTATAATAATGTTACTTGGGATATCTTTCATTTTGTCTGCCTTGTTGTCCAATATTTTCAACTTTTCATCAACTTTTTTTTTAGTGTGTGTGTCTGTTACTCTTCCGATGATACAGGAGCAGAAAAACAAAGAGAAAACTACGCTTTCCTTAAATTAAAGTCTATCTTTACATCCATGTCTTAACAGATTGTCTCTAAAAGTCTTTACACCTGTATATTATAATCTTAAATAGAGTATTTCAGGATGTACTGTTTATATAGTTCTTATAAATTCCTTTACAGTAACTGGAGTTGGGAATAATTTCAAATGTGTTAAAAATGCTAGTGGGTGAAAAAAATAACCCCGTAAGGAATAAGAAGAATATCAGACTTTGGGGCATGGTTCCAAACTGATTTTTACATAATCTTCAGGCAGCCCAAATCCCCCTGTGAGACAATATTTACCTGATTTTAAATCTTTTCTTAAGCACCAAAAGTTGATTTCTGCCAAATAGTATCATAGCTTCATTATGTACTAGTGGTAGGAGATGTTGTTTGCAGAAACTGTATTGATTGTCCATGAGAAAACTAAAAATATGATTTAGGAATCAAAAGGAAAAAAAGAAAGAGCCTAGAATTAACTGCATTTTCCAGTTGTTTAAGCACCACAGAGTATTCCAGGGTAGGCAGGCCCTTTGAATCATAGAACCATGGAATTGCTCAGGTTGGAAAGGACCTTAAGAATGATCTTGTCCTAAATCCCCTGCTCCAGCAGGAATACCTCCCACTAGACCAGATTGTGCAAGGCCCCATCCAACCTGGTCTTAAACACATCCAGGGACAGAGCATCTACAGCTTCCATGGACAAACTGTCTCAGTGTTTTACAGCCCTCAGAGTAAACATCTTCCTAATTTCTAATCTGAATCTACCCTCTCCCAGTCTGAAGCTATTACCTCCCATCCTATCCCTACAAACCCTTGTAAAAAGTGCCTCCCCAGCTTTCTTGTAGACCCCCTTCAGATACTGAAAAGCCACCATAAAGTCTTGATGGAGCCTTCTCCAGGCTGAACAACTCCAACTCTCAGGTTGTCCTCATAGCAGAGGTGTTCCAACCCTCTGATCATCTTTATGACCCTCCTCTGGACCTGCTCCAATACCTCTATGCCCTTCTTGTGTTGGGGGCTCCAGAACTGAACAGGTGAGGTCTCCCAAGAGCAGAGTAGATGGAGACAATCACTTTCCTTGACCTGGTGGCCACAATTCTGTTGATACATCCCAGGATACACTTTCTGGGCTGCACTCACACATTGTTTGCTCATGCTGAACTTTTCATCAACCAGCATCCCCAAGTCTTTCTCCACAGGACTGCTCTCAATCCATACTCGGTCCAGCCTGTTTAAGAGCCCAAGTTTCTACTTTAAAAAATAACATCAATCTTGTTTTGTTTGTATTGATGAGCCATTGATAGTGCTCTTCGAACTATATCTGAGTAGTGTTGTCAGTGGGTAAGTTAAGTCTCTGTAACCATTGGGGAAGGAGAAGGAAAGAAACAACCTCATTCAAAATTGAAGCAAGAAAGTGAAGATATTTTTCCTATGTTGCCCCAGTTAATCATACAGTTACTAGACATCAAATAATTACTAGCAGTATGTTTATCTTTCTTGAAAGGTTTTCTAAAGTTGAAAGAAATAAAACAAAGCTTCTCAAGCTCTTTAATGCATAAAAGAGCCATAAAAGCCATAAAAGATGCAAGAAGAATTTCTTAACATGTTCACTCACAGAAAAATTGCTTTAAAAGGCTGCATATGAAAGTCCTTTCCTCAAGAAACTGACAGGAGTTTGTATGAGATCTCTGATACCTTTATTATTGTAAAGAGCTACCAATGTTTAATACTCCACATCCAATTTGTTGTCATAAACAGTTGAAAAGAATGTGATTACCTTCACTTAAAAGGGACTCCACCAGCAAGCCAGCAAGGGATCAAGAGGGTGCCAGAGACACCACAGCCTGGGGCTTTGCTCTTGGCCTGGTGGGAATGCTTTCAAATCACAAAGTGGCAGACAGAAAAAGTGCTGAAGGCAAAAGCAGAAAAAAGTTAAAATTAAAACAGTGTGACCATGCGTACGACTGTTATTATTGTGTCTTACTGGAGTGCTGTTATCACAAGTCTTCAATGACATAATGATAAAACCACAGGCAAATGCACCATATTTTTGTTAAGTGATCTCTAGTTTCTGGAATATTTTGGCTCAGAGGAAAACAAAGTCAATCTCCCATCTTTGACAGCTAACAAGAACTGACCTTCTCTGAATTTCCTTTGAAGACTGCACAGTCCTGCAAGAATCATGGCTCGTGTAGTATGGGATATCTTTAGTTGAGGAAAATCAGAGTTCTACCTTTAAACGTAAAGGGTGAAATGGAATAGAAGACAGGGAGAACAGACATATAGTTAAACACAGGATACAGTCACAACATTGCTAAAAAAGTGCCAAACATCCCAATAAGATGGGATTTGAGAGGCCAGGTCATACCCTGTTCAGCAAAACTGCACTTTCCAACCCTGATGGTGTGTTTTAGCACAATTTGACTCTTTTCTTTAACCAGGGAATTATTACTGCTATTGAAAAAAAAAAAAAAAAGATATTTCCATCATGATCCAGATCTACAGAAACATATAATTAATATAAGCTTCCATTCATTGAAGGTCTTTATTTCATACAAATAATATTTTAACAGAGTTAAGCCCATGTATTTATTCTAGATAACAGATGCACTGCTACTGCAAAAGCAGGTTGTATGCTTGGTATAGCACTTGGTATAGCAACACGTAGCAACATCTTTCCCCCCTCAACCATGGGGAAATCTACATCTGTGTTGGAATAGGTTAGATAGCTACCTAAATATTTACTAAAGGAAATGTATTATATGATAAATGTTTATAGAATGCATGGTTTGCTTCTCAAAAGTAGTGCACTAAAACTGTAGAATAAGTGCATTGGGTTTATTCTAGGTATATAAATTTTCCTTGGTGAAATGTTCCTAAACAAATTAAAGAATTTTTATCACATTTGACAAATGGTAGTTTGTATCAAAACCACATCTGGAATTGTACATTTGTGTGGGGCAGAGTACATGCATCATTAGAAAGTCACCAAATCTGTCCTACCTAGAGTGTAGATCCATATAACATTTGAGAATTTGTAAGGTATTTCAAATAAAAAATACAACAAAACTAAAATAATCTTATATGCTGGAAGTGTTGCATTTGTAATTATGCATTCAGATCAGCTTGAGTGAAAGTGACTGTGTCAGCTGGGCCCAAAAAGTGGTAGTCAATGGACTTAAATCCCATGGGCAGCCAGTCACAAGTAGTGTTCCCCAGGACTCGGTATTTAGGTCTGTTCTCTTTAACAGAAATGATCTGGATGAGGGAACAGAAGGCAGCCTCACTATGTTTGCAGATGACACCAAGATGGGTGGGAGTGTTGATCTGCTTGAGGGTAGAAAAGCTTTACAGAAGGATCTGGACAGGCTGGACTGATGGACCAAGACCTGTTGCATGAGGTTCAACAAGGCCAACTGCTGGGTCCTGCACTCGAGTCAACAACCCCGGGCAATGGACCTGAGTGGCTGGAAAGCTGAAAAAGGCAGAAAAGGACCTGGGGGTGTTGTTTGCCAGCAAGCTGAACGTGAGCCAGCAGCGTGCCCAAGTGGCCAAGAAGGCCAATGGCATCCTGGCCTGGATCAGCACTAGTGTGGTCAGCGGGACTAGGGAGCTGATTGTCCCCCTGTACTTGGCCCTGGTGAGGCTGCACCTTAAACTCTGTGTTCAGGTTTGGGCCCCTCACTCCGGGAAGGACACTGAGGTGCTGGAGTGTGTCCAAAGAAGGGTAATGAAGCTGGTGAAGGGTCTAGAGAACAAGTCTTATGAGGAGTGGCTGATAAAACTGGGGTTGTTCAGCCTGGAGAAAAGGATACTCAGGGGAGACCTCCTCACTCTTTATAACACCTGAAAGGATGTTGTAGCAAGGTGGGGGTCCAGCTCTTCTCCCAAATAACAGGACAGGAGGAAATAGCCTTTAGTTGTGCCATGGGAGGTTTAGATTGGACAATAGGGGAAATTTATTCACTGCAAGGGTTGTAAAGTCCTGGAACAGGCTGCCCAGGGAAGTGCTGGATACACTATCCCTAGAGGGATTTAAAAGACAACGGTGCTTAGTGATGTGGTTTAGTGGTGACCTGGCAGTGCTGAGTTAATTGGTTGGACTCAATGGTCTCTTCCAACAAAAATGATTCTGTGATTTTATTAAATAGATTTATTTTAGGTTAAACTTCCCATAAAATTGGAAGAAAAGCTTTGCAGAGATACCAGCATAAGAACATTTTTTTGGAGCAAGAGAGCGATGAATGTGAACACATAATCATTTATACACATACACAGAGACAAAATGCAATCAAATAACAGTCTTCCCACGGATTGTCACCACCTGGACAGCTGAAGGTATCATTGACTAACACAAAAGGTAGGCTGGAGCCATGGCCAAGTAGAGATGGTTGTAACACATGCAGAAAAAAAAGCTTTAAGTCCTAACTTTGCTGGGCTGCTTCCATGGAGGCAGATTAATTCCTGTCAGCCTGCTGAGTAACCTTTCTTCACACCAAAAACCTCTAAACAGTATACAACCCCTTTGATCCAGCACAGATTAAACTGTCAACTCTCAGGAGCTAGTCCACTGTGAAACACTTACAGGGTTATAGGAAAGGAAATACATCTTTGCCTCCCTCATCCAGCCAACTCTGACTACTTTTGAAAAAACACTCCATGGTGCAAATCAATATGATTCAGCCTGATACTTCTGCCGTGGGTGCTCCATATTGGCTCCTTATTCATATAGAACATCTGCAAATCATGGAGATTTTTGATGGAAAAGCCTGGGAAATGGCTTTTTTTAAGCCTCCAGAAAAATACTCTGCAATATTCTACAACCCTGACAGGTCTTCACAGTAAACTATCAGCTATATAATTTTCACAGTTGCCATCAGTTCCAGGATTCCATCAGTGTTGTAACACATGACATCAAAACTTATATTTGTTCTTCAGATTTGGGTCACAAATTAGTAGATCATTCAAGAGGATAACAGTTTTAAGTGAACAATGCTAAGAAGTGCAGTAAAGAACTTCTAAATATTCCTTAATGGGCTGCAGCTGTCAGAAAATAATGGAGAGATGGAAGTGGAAGGCTGCCCCCTCTTTCCAAAGTCATCTACAACACACAAGGTATATTCCTGCTGCAGAAAACACAAGGGATGAGAGAGAAAACAGAAGGGTGAAAAAAAAAATAAATCTCTCAGCATCTAATAAAACAAACTCTGGCTTAAAGAAAGCATAAATATGAGCAGATGGGTAGACAGACACCTGCATCCAAAACCATGTCTGTTTATCAGTTTGTTGTACAGATATAGACACTTGATTTCCAGGTACTTTGTGTCTTCCTTTGAGTACACACTCCCTTGCTGTTGCTTAGCTTAATGCTTAACTAAATCAGCACTGAGTGGTTTTCCAGCACCATGCTATTCTTGTTCACTGTTCAATTGCTTTTAATGGGAAGTACAAATACATTTTCCAATCTCTTATATAGAATACATTGCACAAAAGCAGTAGAGATGTGAACTGGAAGAACTGCACTTTCACACTGGAAGTGACGCAGGTGCCTCACTATTTCTGTCTAGATAACATGTCTTGAGGGAAGCCTACATTAATTAATTTGCTCCATTGAGCAAACAGTGCTTTCAAAGTTGCAACACAACCAAAAGAGAAAGATACAGAAAGATACTTAGGAAAATTTACAGAAATGGCTCAGAGCAATTGAACAGAACTTCTAAATGCCTCATTAGAAACACTGTCAGAAACCTCTTAAGCACTAAACTTAAGATACACCTAGAGTCCCCAGTATGTAAGACATTGTCAACCATGCTGAAAAACCTTTGCTCCTTTTTTTTCTGTCTGTGTCTGTCTACTGAGTTGCCACTGCTGTATATACCTGTGAACACTGCAATTACCAATATACTCTGTACACCAATTCACTTTTTCATTGCACCAGAACCTTGTCTGGACCTTTGTCTTTGTTCACTTTTAAAGCATAAGTGCTTTTTAATTCTGATGAGAAGATAGATAAATATTACTTTATGACAGTACTATATACTACGGTACAGCAGTACTGCACAGTCCAGACTTGCTACAGAAGGTGAAACTCAAATGCCAAACTTGCAGCCTCTGAAGAAAATCTTCTGAATTTCTGTTAAAACCTCCTACAGAAATCAGTAAAGAATTAATGGGCTGCTGAGTTTGTAATAAGTCCCAACCTACAGCACCTGAAGGAAATAGGAATTAGACTGGCAGGGAAGAGCTGACAGGTTGAGCATCCAGCAATTAATGGTGACTGAGAGGCCTAAAGCCAAGGGAGACTGTTCCAAATTAAAGCATCCTTTTGGTGAAGAAGGTCTGGCAGAAAATGAGTAATTTTTCAGGCTGCCAATGACTTATGAGTCCCTTATCCCAGGTTGGATGAAAGTATTTCTCTCTTTTTTTTTTTTCTTTAACTTCTATTGACCATTGGAGGGGTGAGCTGGACCCAGAAGGGGTGAAAGCAATTTATGTTCTTGGATGTTTATTTGGGGCTTCAGGGGCCACATAGAGCATGGAACTTTTCACACAATGCAACTGGCAGAAGACCTCTCTGATTTGAAGGTNTAAGTGAACAATGCTAAGAAGTGCAGTAAAGAACTTCTAAATATTCCTTAATGGGCTGCAGCTGTCAGAAAATAATGGAGAGATGGAAGTGGAAGGCTGCCCCCTCTTTCCAAAGTCATCTACAACACACAAGGTATATTCCTGCTGCAGAAAACACAAGGGATGAGAGAGAAAACAGAAGGGTGAAAAAAAAAATAAATCTCTCAGCATCTAATAAAACAAACTCTGGCTTAAAGAAAGCATAAATATGAGCAGATGGGTAGACAGACACCTGCATCCAAAACCATGTCTGTTTATCAGTTTGTTGTACAGATATAGACACTTGATTTCCAGGTACTTTGTGTCTTCCTTTGAGTACACACTCCCTTGCTGTTGCTTAGCTTAATGCTTAACTAAATCAGCACTGAGTGGTTTTCCAGCACCATGCTATTCTTGTTCACTGTTCAATTGCTTTTAATGGGAAGTACAAATACATTTTCCAATCTCTTATATAGAATACATTGCACAAAAGCAGTAGAGATGTGAACTGGAAGAACTGCACTTTCACACTGGAAGTGACGCAGGTGCCTCACTATTTCTGTCTAGATAACATGTCTTGAGGGAAGCCTACATTAATTAATTTGCTCCATTGAGCAAACAGTGCTTTCAAAGTTGCAACACAACCAAAAGAGAAAGATACAGAAAGATACTTAGGAAAATTTACAGAAATGGCTCAGAGCAATTGAACAGAACTTCTAAATGCCTCATTAGAAACACTGTCAGAAACCTCTTAAGCACTAAACTTAAGATACACCTAGAGTCCCCAGTATGTAAGACATTGTCAACCATGCTGAAAAACCTTTGCTCCTTTTTTTTCTGTCTGTGTCTGTCTACTGAGTTGCCACTGCTGTATATACCTGTGAACACTGCAATTACCAATATACTCTGTACACCAATTCACTTTTTCATTGCACCAGAACCTTGTCTGGACCTTTGTCTTTGTTCACTTTTAAAGCATAAGTGCTTTTTAATTCTGATGAGAAGATAGATAAATATTACTTTATGACAGTACTATATACTACGGTACAGCAGTACTGCACAGTCCAGACTTGCTACAGAAGGTGAAACTCAAATGCCAAACTTGCAGCCTCTGAAGAAAATCTTCTGAATTTCTGTTAAAACCTCCTACAGAAATCAGTAAAGAATTAATGGGCTGCTGAGTTTGTAATAAGTCCCAACCTACAGCACCTGAAGGAAATAGGAATTAGACTGGCAGGGAAGAGCTGACAGGTTGAGCATCCAGCAATTAATGGTGACTGAGAGGCCTAAAGCCAAGGGAGACTGTTCCAAATTAAAGCATCCTTTTGGTGAAGAAGGTCTGGCAGAAAATGAGTAATTTTTCAGGCTGCCAATGACTTATGAGTCCCTTATCCCAGGTTGGATGAAAGTATTTCTCTCTTTTTTTTTTTTCTTTAACTTCTATTGACCATTGGAGGGGTGAGCTGGACCCAGAAGGGGTGAAAGCAATTTATGTTCTTGGATGTTTATTTGGGGCTTCAGGGGCCACATAGAGCATGGAACTTTTCACACAATGCAACTGGCAGAAGACCTCTCTGATTTGAAGGTGTTGGAGGGTAGATATATCAACTAAAAATCCGAGGAAACAATGTCAGAGTTATTATTACATGATGCTGTTAGGAAAGAGGATGTCTGAGNTGACCATTGGAGGGGTGAGCTGGACCCAGAAGGGGTGAAAGCAATTTATGTTCTTGGATGTTTATTTGGGGCTTCAGGGGCCACATAGAGCATGGAACTTTTCACACAATGCAACTGGCAGAAGACCTCTCTGATTTGAAGGTGTTGGAGGGTAGATATATCAACTAAAAATCCGAGGAAACAATGTCAGAGTTATTATTACATGATGCTGTTAGGAAAGAGGATGTCTGAGGGGTGCTATGGCCACACTGGTCAACCACAATTGCTCCTCAAAATCACAGATGGTCTTTACAACCAGTCTTTAATACCTGGTTAAACCTACTCTGACCAGCTGCCCTAATGAAGTGGCAGTAAAGCCCATGCCCAATTTCCCCCAGAGAGGTACAATTATACCAGGTTGATGAACAGAGAGAGACACTCTTGTTTCATGTGCTGTTTTGCAAATACTCAGAGCTGTTCAGCATGAACAGGAGTAATTTAAATACTCTAACAGCTGAAACAGATTTAGAGGAAGAAAACCAAGGGAAGTAATAAATAAGAAATGCAAGCTTGAACACTCTAATTTGGGGGTGTTCTATAAAGATAACTTGGGGTAAATATTTTCTGAAAAAAAAAAAGTTTGATTATTCCAAGTCTCTTCAATTTATTTTTTTTTCTTAAACAAATAACAAAACTAGTTACATATAACAACTGAAGAGAGAAGGGACTATATTTACTGAGAAATTTGCCAAGACCTAAGAGGTTTGGGTTCAAGTACATTCTCTTCCTCAAGGATTTCAACTCACTACTTGGGACACACCCTTATCTTTCCTATAAAGATGTACCCCTGAGCTGGTTTGCTAGAGCTGTTT
The DNA here is from genome assembly GCA_013401355.1 of Ceyx cyanopectus. Taxonomy (NCBI): domain Eukaryota; kingdom Metazoa; phylum Chordata; class Aves; order Coraciiformes; family Alcedinidae; genus Ceyx; species Ceyx cyanopectus. Next base: position 49,624 of record VYZU01000081.1, on the reverse strand, counting down.
CACCTAGCGTGGAATAACAGCCAAAGTTCCAATCCCTGTGCAAATAAATCTTTCATATTTGTATATACTGACAATATAAAAAAGGAATGATGTCTGTTTTCCACATGACTACATTCTGCATTTTGTGGGGTATGGCATTATTACAGCATGGGAAAGAAGCACCCAGCTTCCCAAATACTTTTAGGGTTTTTGGAGAGGTCATTGTGGAAACAAAAACCCAAACAAACAAAAATATCACCAAGATCTAAAAGCATTTCAACCTCCTATACCATATTTCTTGGTTCAAGACACACAACACTGCTATTCAGAGTCATGAAGTATCAGCAATGTTTTCTCCCCAAGTGCAGACAAGTTCACCTTCTACCCAGATATTCTTAGGAAAACATCATTCTCCTGACTCCTTCAGAGCCAGGCTTTCATTTTTTTTCAAATGAAAGACTTGTATTAACAGAGATGGACAACTTCACATTGGAATTCAATGCAAGAAGCACAGATGGGGCCTAACAGAGATCATCCTGTAACAAGATTCTCCAAGGCTTCAGTCTTTGCCTTTTCTTTCATCTGCCAATTGTACAGTTAACATCTCTTCAGATTCTTTCAGAATTATCTAATTCACTGAAATATGTGCCTAATTTAAGGCTCATTCTTTTTATTAACATCTAAAGGCTTTGGATCAGGCCCTATTAAAAAAAAAATGTGTCTTTCTACAAGTCTATTGTGCATTCACTTTTTAGGCACACAATAAGGCTTCTGTGATTCCTCTCCCTGTCTCACCTGTCATTATACATATGTTGGCAGATAACATGTCATTAAAGAGTCATAAATGTCAGTCAGAGAGTAATCTGAAAGCACTGAAGGAAGGTTTCTTGCTTTGCCAAATAGTAGTTCTGATAAGGGATCACCTGTCCAAGCAGTGCATTCCTACCTCACCACGACCATTCTCTTCCAAATGCACAGATGCCTTGCCACAAATGATTCTGATTGAAAGGGTATGAGTTGCAGGGGGAGAGATGGGAAGAGGGAAAAAGGAGCTGTTCTTTTAAAACCATATAAAACTTTTTCTGTCTGCTTCTGCACTTGAAAATTGCTTATGCCTGAAGGTTAGAGAATGGCTTCCTAAGCATGTTTTCTGATTCATCTCCAACCCTACCACCCAAAATCATGTTTTCATGTGCTGCAGAGGAGTTATCAGCAATTGATAATTTACAGCTGCAAAATATACATCCTCAAATTGCACAGCTCTGGTCTTCACAGCAAATCAGTTTTTATCTTACCTTATCTGCAAAAGGGCAAAACTTCCCTTGCAATCAACTAAAAAGGCAATAGAATGTGATACAAGATATATATAATCCCTAGTAGAAAAAAACCTCCAACCCACTATCAATATCCAAAGATGAAAATAGAGCTTTTCTAACATCACTGTTCAGTTAGATGTTTTTAAACTCAGTGAATAGTCAATTTTGAAATTAGTCTAAGTTTGAAAGGAGACTAAGTAATGCCACATTTTACATTTCAAATCTTATGTGGCTGAAGTCACATCCTTGAACAGCTACAGATAAGATTTCCCTACCCTTATGCTGTGAATACTCACTAAATACAAGGAAGTACTCAGATTTCTACAGAATCATTTTTCAAAGCACGACCAATAAAGGCAAACCAGAAAGTGTAGAGGCAAAGTAATTTTGAAGATGAAAGAAGTTAAAATTCAGAAGATTCTTGGAAAGAGGATTTTAGGCTTCTCTAATTATAGAAGGTGAATGGAGAAAGAAAAAAAAAAAAAAAANAAAAAAAAAAAAAAAAAAAGATACTTTTCTTTAGAAAACATCTAAGGAAAAACCACCACACAAGGCATGGATGGATCTGTGTATCCTTGGATAAACTGATGGGGTATCACAACAGGGAGGAACGGGAAAATCAAAACCTACATAGCAGTTAATTATAATTTTGAAGTGTAATATTCCCAGAAATTGCCTACAGTAGGGGTCTTTATCACTTGACTTATACTTGTTTACAGGAATCCTGAACAAGAAGGGTTTGGTATAATTCCAGAAGAGTTGGGCAACTTCCAGCATAAAGGTGGCTGACAGTTGAACCAGAAACCTGATTTCTGCAGTGATCTCACAAAGTCAAAGCTCAGCTGCTGTACAGCAGAAGCAGTGCTTAAAGGTTGGTCAGGGGAAAGGAATCTTTTGCAGGACAACATCAGTGATTATACAATCAATTTGTCTTCATCCAAGAGTGCTACCAGTCTGGGGTGCTCACAGAAGATAATATTGTGATCAGGGCAAATGTGGGAGCAGCATGTTGGCAGAAAAAACACAGCTGTGGTTGGGCAAAATCTTCACAGGCAAGAGAAGGCAAATCAAGAGTACACTAATTTCTGAAAATTGTTTTTAAAGGGTGTCTTATCACAAAGTACACTCTTAAAACATCTGGAAAACATCAGAGTGGAAAATCAACAACAAATTAAATAATCATAAATTTCAACTGAAAAATGAAGTGAGGAAATGAGAATACAGACTCACTGCAAAAGCTTAAATAATGGTAAGTAAGTCCCATCAAATAGAAAATACCTTTGCTCAGGTGCTGAACATCTTTCCTACTGAAGCACCCATGAGTTGAAGATGTGCAGCACAACATATAACTGGATACTCTAAAACTAAACACTGTCTAATCTGTTCCACTAGAAAAATACAGTAATTGCAGTGATTCCTTTAATTAGAGACAAAATGTATTTCAGTAATGAAGCCTGTTTCACTCTTCTAACTGCAATAAACTGAAAGTCACTTTAGAAAGTATGAATATCAATTCATAAGCAACATGTTTACTCATAATGTCAATGCCTTTAGAGAAAAAATCCACATGCCATAGATCATTGAGATAGTGATTTTAAAGCTGTGAATGGAAGATCCCTATCAGTTCACAAAATCCAGACCCCTTTTCCAAACTCCACTCTCCTTTTGGGTGAACCAAGACAGATATTATAATAAAATAGGCTCTAAATTGATTAGATAGAAGAAATACTCAGAGACTGGCAGTGTTGATAATGTAAAGCAAGACATTTAGACTTACTGAATCTTACAGCAGTTATTCTGGTTCCTAAGATTTACTGTGGGGATGGAGAGCCACCCTTTGGTCATTATTGTAAATGCAAACCAAACAGAACTTGCCACAGATGCTGACAGTTTCTGCCCTCTGTGGAGGGTTCTTGGTAACCCTCTGTAAAGTAATTGGTTGTAGTGACAGATACTCCAAGGCTTGTGTCTGGTTTAACACTATTTACAGTTTGCATCTTACCTTACAGGGACGACAGGGATGAGTTATACCTGCTTGTGCAGAACTCTGAGCATTTGACATGCTAAATGTTGTCATTACACTCTGTACCTTCCATTTTCTAGCACATTACTGACGCAGATCCATTTCCACAAACAATGTCTGTGTCACCATATATCATTAAAATGAGGATTAAATGAAACAAACCACTTGTTTGATTCCTCTTCCAAGAACCCAAAACTGAGTAAATGCAATTTAATTTCAACCTGAATTACAAATTACTTCACTTTTTCATAATGGTGACTGACAGTAACAGATCAGTGTGAAAAGCAGATTAACAAATAGAAAAGACCAACAAACTGCTACAATATCTTTTCAGCAAAGCAGCATGGACACTGATGTTAGAAAGATAAAATCCTCAAAGAATGGAAAACACAGATACTAAGCCCAAGAAAGGTCAACTGACAGAACAGAAAAGGAAACCTATGGAAAGCAGCCAGGGAGATTAAAGTCAAGCCCCACACGACTCTTATTTCACATTGAAAGCCACAAACCATTCCCAGAAAGGAAGAAACCATTATACTGTCTCTTAGCCTTGTTGTGAGCAACATTCTTAAATGCTTCTCCATTTTATGAGAAGGGACTAAGTTCCCAGAGTTCCATTTACTTCTCCCTTAGGACTTTGGAGATTGTTGTTCTTTCTTTGGATTTGGGACCATCCTCTACCATAATCAGCTTTTGCTGGTCAGTATGAAGGGGAATCAGTCCAGCAGACAGGGAGGATGACTAGTGCATATCCAGAAGCACTGAATAACCCAGCNAAAAAAAAAAAAAAAAAAAGATACTTTTCTTTAGAAAACATCTAAGGAAAAACCACCACACAAGGCATGGATGGATCTGTGTATCCTTGGATAAACTGATGGGGTATCACAACAGGGAGGAACGGGAAAATCAAAACCTACATAGCAGTTAATTATAATTTTGAAGTGTAATATTCCCAGAAATTGCCTACAGTAGGGGTCTTTATCACTTGACTTATACTTGTTTACAGGAATCCTGAACAAGAAGGGTTTGGTATAATTCCAGAAGAGTTGGGCAACTTCCAGCATAAAGGTGGCTGACAGTTGAACCAGAAACCTGATTTCTGCAGTGATCTCACAAAGTCAAAGCTCAGCTGCTGTACAGCAGAAGCAGTGCTTAAAGGTTGGTCAGGGGAAAGGAATCTTTTGCAGGACAACATCAGTGATTATACAATCAATTTGTCTTCATCCAAGAGTGCTACCAGTCTGGGGTGCTCACAGAAGATAATATTGTGATCAGGGCAAATGTGGGAGCAGCATGTTGGCAGAAAAAACACAGCTGTGGTTGGGCAAAATCTTCACAGGCAAGAGAAGGCAAATCAAGAGTACACTAATTTCTGAAAATTGTTTTTAAAGGGTGTCTTATCACAAAGTACACTCTTAAAACATCTGGAAAACATCAGAGTGGAAAATCAACAACAAATTAAATAATCATAAATTTCAACTGAAAAATGAAGTGAGGAAATGAGAATACAGACTCACTGCAAAAGCTTAAATAATGGTAAGTAAGTCCCATCAAATAGAAAATACCTTTGCTCAGGTGCTGAACATCTTTCCTACTGAAGCACCCATGAGTTGAAGATGTGCAGCACAACATATAACTGGATACTCTAAAACTAAACACTGTCTAATCTGTTCCACTAGAAAAATACAGTAATTGCAGTGATTCCTTTAATTAGAGACAAAATGTATTTCAGTAATGAAGCCTGTTTCACTCTTCTAACTGCAATAAACTGAAAGTCACTTTAGAAAGTATGAATATCAATTCATAAGCAACATGTTTACTCATAATGTCAATGCCTTTAGAGAAAAAATCCACATGCCATAGATCATTGAGATAGTGATTTTAAAGCTGTGAATGGAAGATCCCTATCAGTTCACAAAATCCAGACCCCTTTTCCAAACTCCACTCTCCTTTTGGGTGAACCAAGACAGATATTATAATAAAATAGGCTCTAAATTGATTAGATAGAAGAAATACTCAGAGACTGGCAGTGTTGATAATGTAAAGCAAGACATTTAGACTTACTGAATCTTACAGCAGTTATTCTGGTTCCTAAGATTTACTGTGGGGATGGAGAGCCACCCTTTGGTCATTATTGTAAATGCAAACCAAACAGAACTTGCCACAGATGCTGACAGTTTCTGCCCTCTGTGGAGGGTTCTTGGTAACCCTCTGTAAAGTAATTGGTTGTAGTGACAGATACTCCAAGGCTTGTGTCTGGTTTAACACTATTTACAGTTTGCATCTTACCTTACAGGGACGACAGGGATGAGTTATACCTGCTTGTGCAGAACTCTGAGCATTTGACATGCTAAATGTTGTCATTACACTCTGTACCTTCCATTTTCTAGCACATTACTGACGCAGATCCATTTCCACAAACAATGTCTGTGTCACCATATATCATTAAAATGAGGATTAAATGAAACAAACCACTTGTTTGATTCCTCTTCCAAGAACCCAAAACTGAGTAAATGCAATTTAATTTCAACCTGAATTACAAATTACTTTACTTTTTCATAATGGTGACTGACAGTAACAGATCAGTGTGAAAAGCAGATTAACAAATAGAAAAGACCAACAAACTGCTACAATATCTTTTCAGCAAAGCAGCATGGACACTGATGTTAGAAAGATAAAATCCTCAAAGAATGGAAAACACAGATACTAAGCCCAAGAAAGGTCAACTGACAGAACAGAAAAGGAAACCTATGGAAAGCAGCCAGGGAGATTAAAGTCAAGCCCCACACGACTCTTATTTCACATTGAAAGCCACAAACCATTCCCAGAAAGGAAGAAACCATTATACTGTCTCTTAGCCTTGTTGTGAGCAACATTCTTAAATGCTTCTCCATTTTATGAGAAGGGACTAAGTTCCCAGAGTTCCATTTACTTCTCCCTTAGGACTTTGGAGATTGTTGTTCTTTCTTTGGATTTGGGACCATCCTCTACCATAATCAGCTTTTGCTGGTCAGTATGAAGGGGAATCAGTCCAGCAGACAGGGAGGATGACTAGTGCATATCCAGAAGCACTGAATAACCCAGCAGAAAAGCAGCAGTTTTTAATCTGGATGCAGACCTGAGAACACAATGACTTAGAAGCTTAGATGAGCTGCAGGATATTAGGTGACCAATAAAACAAATAAAACAAACAAAGAAGAAACAACACGAAGAAACATACTGCAAATAGCCAACAGTTTAAAATAATTAGCAGCATCACAGTATTACTAGCTGCCTTCTATCCTGTCACTTGTCATGATGCAGTTTGCATAAACAAGTAAGCAGTTACAGCAGTGAGAATATATGTATTTCTTCACATGCTCAACATGACTACAAGCAGCATTCCACTATACCACCACTACACCAGACAAACCATTTGTGTTCCCACAAGACAGTGTGTTACATCTGGGGTTGAAGATGCAAGAAGGCAGGGTGATCTCTCCATCCCCCACAGTGAGGCAACATCAGGATAATACAGAGACTTCCAGGTGATCAGACTGCAAGGCTGCTTGTTCTATGCCTGTATCATCACTCAAAATAAGCTTATTAAAATAAAGAATCTTTTTCCTCTTATCACCAAAATAAAGAGAATACACCAAATCACTGAACAGTTCCATCAGCTAAAAAGTTTAATTATTCTCTGTTGATGACTAGCAACCAGTTTTTCTTGCACCAAAAGGTAGAAGCTGCACAACAGTGCCCTGTGTGAAATATTAAAGGGAGTGAAAGAAAATTTAAAAGTGCATGAGAGTCATTACAGTGTTTGGATTTTTTCCTGAGGTGTGGGAGCCACCCACATTGCATATTTTTCTGTAATGGATTTTGGTTAAAAAAAAAGTATATATATATTTATGTCACCCTGTAGTAATACCATCCTTTTAGATTATTACAGTCTGGTGCTATCACTAAATTCAACAGCAGTTTTGATTTGTGATTGCAGTACTGTTACATGTCAGTGTAGGAGGAATTTGCACCATGGATTGGCAAAAGAGTCTTTATTTCAAGCCTGAGTCACCTTTCTCTTCTACATTTGAGCAGGGTCTTCAGATTTTCAAGGTGCTAACTTGATCAATGGAAACTGAAACCAACACACAGATAAACCCAAGGTGGAAAGGCCTCTTGTGAAAAAAAGAGCAATCACATCTAAAAGACTATGCCATAGCCTTTGGAATTACAACTGCACTAAGAAACAAAGGGGTTTGAAAAGAGTTGCTTATGTATCCACACTGCAAATCTGGGAGTGATGGGTTTTCACAGGCTAGAGAAGGCTGCAAGTCAGATATGACTCCCTCCACCAGTACAGACTTAAGGATGACTGCAAAGTACTGAATGTGGAACTGAGAAGAAATGAAGGTAAGCAAGTAACATAATGTGACTGAGATAACTGACCACCAGACAATGATACACTGATTATATTTATTCTAAAACACTTCTGAAAGAAGGATCTTATGGAAGTCACCTTATTTCTTCAATGCAGAAGAGTCATTGTTTGGTCTGTTACAGCTGTCAGAATACAGCAGCTGCTCAAAGAATTGTGTTTTCAAAGGAATAAACATGAACACAGATGTGGACTTAACTAATTAAATTCATACATATGGCTGAATGGTAGAAATTACTTTGGGCTGAAGCATAACATACTCTGCCAGGCTGCAAAAATTCCTCTAAACTCAAAAGTTAAATCTTGAACATCCAAAATGTCTAGCTGTATCCTAGAAGTTTTCAAACCCAAACATTCTCATTGTGCCAAATTTCTTGGGATTTTCTGTTTGGGTTGCTATACATGATCAGAGGCATCAAAATGATGCACATAAGCACTGAATGTGTGAATGGTAATTGTCAAGGCACTTACAGTCTGACAGCTCTTCTAGTCAGCACTGCTTTCATTCCTATGCAAGTGCCTCAAGAAGATGCTTATGAACTTCTCAGATACAAAAATAAAAGGGGACAATTCTAAATATATTTCTGTCAGGCAATAGACAAGAAAGAACTGGTAGAAGCTCATGCACATTTTCTTAACATGCAGCTTGTTGTCATTCTTATCTTTAAAGCACTCAGTACTACAGAAAACAACAAGGTAGCTAAAGCTTAACATTTTTCTGAAGATGAGGAAACTTCTCCATTTGAATTTTGAGGTTTTTTACCTTTATTTCAATAGTAGCAATAAATGCTGTTGACTTCTATTAAGTTACCTAGTATCCAACCAGCACTTGTAAACCTCTAGGCAATTCCCCCCAGCTCCTGGCAAAGCATTTCATCACAAATAATTATTTTACACCTCCATTATGCAAACACATTACATTCTGAAAATGGAATTATTTAGAGGGAACAATATGGTCTAGGTGACCCTGCTCTGGCAGGGGGGTTGGACTAGATGATCTTCTAGGTCCCTTCCAACCCCTGACACTCTGGGATTCAGTGAATATTTCTTTCAAGAACGACTGATGAGCTGAAAAGTAAAAGCTGAAGCTGTTACACTTCTTGCACATCAGGCAAGTACATAGAACAGATCAGCATGTTCTGTCCAAAGGCTGGAAAACGTCTCAGTGACTCCCAACTGTCTGTAAAAATGTTGTATTTAAGAAAAACACGATGTTCCAAGCTTGTAGATAGAGTAATATCCCTACTCAATATGTAGACTCCATCGTTGTGGAGAGTGCAAGTCAAATTAAGGCCTGATTTTGATGTGTTCTCTTTGAGGTAGAGCCATTCTTTTGTAGCAATGTTGTAAGACTGCACAGTTAAAACGTCCTCACTTTGGTTGGATTTTTGGTTTGGTCCAAGTTCATGAATACAACCCCCTACCAGGTAGATAGTTTCTTCAACAGAGAGCATCTGCTGTTTGCGAACATGGACATCACAAAGCTCAAAGGTGGTCCAGGAATCAGAAGTGGGACAGTACTGCAGAATGTTCATATTCCTATCTGAAACAGAGGAGAGATTTACAAAAAAAATAAATACATCAGAAGATACTCGTGGGTTATTTTTTCTTCCTACAAACCAGCCATGATTACAGATTGCTAATGTGTTACTGTGAAAAAGCCTAGCAGACGAGGGAAGAAATATTGATTATTGAGAACAGGAACTCTTTGACCTTGACAATACAGTCTGAACATCCTGTTCCTTTGCAGAGGGCAAAAATAAGCTGCTTCTGGCACACGTGACACGATGTGAATGATCTGAGGATGCACATTTTAGCAGAATAATCCCTACCTTTTCATTTATGCTTTTAATTTTGCCTCTGATTGATATTCAAGAATTTCTGGTGAAAAGGGAAATGGAGCAATATTCTGCTATCCAACAGTGATCACAGATGAAACAAATTATGCTACATTAATGGTTGTCAAGTGATGATTTATTATCCAAGCTTAACTTTGATACTTTGCATTTCATTCCAGAAATCAAAGTTCTTAGGAATCAATTCATAAAAGCCAATTACATTTCAGCAAGTGGCATGGATGACCTGAGGGCACATGTTCAGCACCTTCTATAAAGAGAGAAACACACATTCTCAAAATGATTTAAGAGCCAGGAACTCCATTGCTTCAGGATCAGAGACACAAAAAAAAAGCTGAAAGACATCCATATCTATCCTTCAGCTACAATTCAGGGGATGCAAACATTTGTAATACTATTATTTTACTAGTTAGTTACAATAGCACCCTGTGCTGTGTCCAAGGCTTTGGGAAATGAGCACGAAATGCACAGGACTCATTAGCTAATAAATTCAGTTTCTATCTCAGGAGACCTAAGCTTAAATCCAAACTCAAGTGACAACCAGGCAGACTCCAGCCTGGTTTTTTAATAAAATCTGCTCCATATTCCAAGTCCTGCATGATGATCTCCAGATGAGGTCCCAGGTGGATTGGCAGATGGTGACATGCCATCAAGTTATCCAAGGGTACAGGTGTAAACAGCCATAAAGATAACTGGATTATCATGAATGAAGTGCATTAGCATAATGACTAGGGAGATGCTTCTACAGCACTTTCTTGCATTCTGATTATTTTCAGTCATTGTTTATTTCTTAACATTGCTTTCTTTTAATAAAAGAAAAAAAATCCAGGAGAATATCAGAGCAATGCTCAATGAAATTGCTGTCGAAACTTTACTTATAGATTGTCTTTGTTTAATTTTCTGACTCATTAAAAGGGGAGTGGGAATCTAATCAAGTTTCTGTGTCTATCTATAGCCACATAGTAACCTTCCAAGGTAGAAAATGCTATGGTTTGAGAGGCGGGAAAATGAAATATGTCTATTGTGTTATGGTCCTTCTTTGCTCTGTCCAGAGCCCAAGTATTTTATATCCATTGAAACAAAACCAAATCAATTCAAACCATGAAACATTTTAGTGCCTAACATGGACTTTCTATTAGGATCTAGGTTCACATCTGAGAACTGGAAGGAGGGTCTTTATTCAAGATATGTCATTTTTTATTACAATGGGAAATTCCAGATCCTATTATCTTTTGGAAAGTGCAGCCTCAGGAGAAAGTTCTACACAGATTAAAAAAAAAAAAAAAAAAAGCCCACAAAATTTACCAAAACTGAGGTATATGCAGAAATACTGAAAATACAGTAAAATAAAAATGTAACACACCAGCATCTGCATAACTTGTGAGGTGAATCACCAGTGCAAAGGCAGTAATTCTGTTTTTTCAGTCTGATAGCTGTCCAAAGCCAGGGTGTTGCAGAAAAACTGATTCCAGCCCCTTGTTCAGGAAAGGCTCTTTATTTATTAAAAGCACAAAAGTTTGTTGTGCTGAACAGTCCTGGACTTAAACATAAGCCTAAATATAATACTTAAACACTGCTCACAACTTTAATGTTTCCATTAAAACTGACTTTTAGGAAAAGACAGAGGTCTGAAGGTCAGTGGCAATCTCCTGAAGTTCAGAAGAAGCAAGAAGCAACTTACTGAATATGCTCCTTCAGATGAAGCCACAGGTAATAAGTAACAAATAGGGAGCTTGATACAGGGCAGCAATGAATTTTAATGGGAAATAAAATGTTTAATTTTAATGAATTTTAAGGGAAAAGGATCTACATCAGCAACATGCTGATTTCCTATCCATGATGCCAAGAGTAGGAAGCCTGAAGAAAGAACAAGCACCAGAAAAGGAACTTGCTAAGTGCAGGGGATGCAGGAGAAATGCTAGTACTCCCATGATCTTGTAGCACTGTTAACCACACTGCAAATCTGCATACAGCACTGGAAATCTTAATAATAGATTGAATTTGCCTGTGAAACACTGAAATGCTGCAGTGAAAGGACCATCACATCTATTAATACATGATAAATACTTATGCAGAAAGAGGTTTTTTTATTTTTCCTTCTGTCTGTCTAAAACAGGTGGTTTAAAAGCTAAGTTTATCTGCTGAGAACACCCTTTCTACAGGTTTGATCAAAATCTAAGAAAAGAGAAATGAGTGCCATTAGTCTGTTCCTTCAGAATAATAGAGACTTGGGGCCATGCAGACCCAGGGGAAAAAAATATTTTGATTCCTCAACAACAGAGCTATTTTGTTTTGTTTTGTCTGACAATTGTTTCCTACCAGTGATTTCTTTCTACATGTTTTAATGAATATTATGCAGCTTTCTACATCAGTTGAAAAGATTTTTTGAAAAAGGAAAAGATCTGGACCTTAGAAGCAATCAGGTTAAAAAAAAAAGGAAGTATAACTAGGCTTTCTACCTCGTGTAGTGTATCCTCCAATAACATAGATCTTGCCCTTGCATTCACAGGCTGAGAATTCTGCAAGAGGGTTTGGCATGGATGCCACAAAATTCCACCAGTCATTTTCTGGGTTATAGCATTCCACGTTGGAAAGGGACTGCCCACCAATGGCATACAGCTTCCCATTCACAGCCAAGAGCTTAAAGTTAGACCTGAAAAAGAAAAAAAAACAAGATTGCAGCATTGAAATAGGTTGCATAGATATACAGAAAAATATAGGAAAGTTCTTCCTACTGAGGCTCCAACACATGCATCATCACTTACAACTTGCACCATCATTCAGGTATCACAGCATGAGAACAATTTCAGTTCTGTAATTACACTGTCGTGTAATTACTCAGGACAGTGACATTCTGGATGTTGATGCTGAGACTGATGAATATTTTATTTTGGATTTCAATCTGTTACACTTTGAGCTCTAAATGTTTAGTTCACTAATATGTTCAGTAGATGTCTCATTTTTACTAGGCTTTTGGTAAAGTACCTTTAATATGGAAAAAAGGAATTATATATACACACAGTCAAGAATATGATTTAAAACTAACATTTCAAGCAAGACTTGCCTAAGACTGTCTACTTGTCTTAGTATCTAACACAAAATGTCTTTAATAACCTTCATAAACAAATTTTAAATGGTACACATTAAGAATAGAATCATAAGGTTGGAAAAGACCTCTGGGATCATCAAGTCCAACCTTCTAACACTTCCATGGTCACCAGACCATGCTCTGAAGTACCTCATCTACTCTCCTCTTGAACACATCCAGAGATGGTGACTCCACCACCCTCCTGGGCAGCCTGTTCCAATGCTTAAATACTCTTTCACTAAAGAAAATGTTCCTCTTATCTACTCTGAACTTCCCCTGGTGCAACCCGTGGCCATTTCCCCCTGTCCTATCAATAGTTATGAGGGACAGAAGTCCAGCACCCACATCTCTGCAACCTCCTTTCAGGTTCATGATCTGCAGAAGAAAGAAGAGAGAATCTCCATTATGTTATTCACTAAATGCAATCTCAGACCCACTGAAGCAAGATATGTCTGTAAATTAATGCTCCATGCATAGAACAAATGCAGCTGAGTGGAAGAGAGGGACAAGAGTCTATTTTACTTGTGTGGATTTGGTGGCCTGGTACATTTAAATCACAAAACACTGGTGCACAGAGCACCCTACTGCCACTGAGACATGGAGGGACAGAATCTGTGACTATTACTGGATTAACAGGAGGATCTCAAGTACTGACTGTAGGCCAAAGTAAACCTAGTTAGGGATAAGTGGGGAAAGCACATTATAGTGACTGGTCCAGATGCTTCATCCTTCCTTGGCACAGAATTCCTCAGGAAAAGGTATTCCAAGGACCCAAAAAGGTATCTGACACTGAACAGCTCACTGTCCTGCCTGACCTTTCAGAGGAGTCTACTGCTGTGAGGTGGGTGAGAGTTGAAGATCAGAAGGTGCCAGCTACTACTAAATCAGCGCCTAGACAACAGCATCACACTGACAGCTACAGGTACAATGGGTGGTTAGCAAAACCCCCTCACTGACCAAAATAGATTGCACTCCACAGGTAACACCCTTGTCTTTTATTTCTTAATCTGTTCCATTGTGCTGCTATTTTTCACACATGGCAAAGGGTAATTTTCTAATTACCAAAGTGCAAAAAGCCTTGTATCTTACATTTTCAAAATAAACCAGGCAGAAACAAATGGTCTCTGGATATTAAAGGTGCCAGTCTGTAGGAAGAAACTGGAGGGCTTCAAGGATAGAAGAATAACCCCATGTATCAGTACAGGCTGGGGGCTGATGTCCAAGGGAGCAGCTCTGGAGAAAGAGCCCTGGGGGTCCTGGTGGACAGGGGGTGACCATGAGCCAACAATGCACCCCTGCGGCCAAGAAGGCCAATGGATCCTGGGATGCATTAGGAGAAGTGTGGCCAGCAGGGCAAGGGAGGTTCTCCTCCCCCTCTACTCTGCACTGGTGAGACCCCCACCTTTAGTACTGTGTCCAGTTTTGGACACCCCAGTTCAAGAAAGACAGAAATTTACTGGAGAGAGTCCAGTGCAGGGCACCAAGATGATTAGGGGAATGGAGCATCTCCCTGCTGAGGAGAGGCTGAGAGAGCTGGGGCTCTTTAGCCTGGAGAAGAGGAGACTGAGGGGGGAGCTCAGCAGTGTCTGTCAATATGTTAAGGGTGAGTGTAGGGAGGATGGAGCCAGACTCTGCTCAGTGTCATCCAGTGACAGGACAAGAGGCAATGGAAGTCAGTTGGAGCACAAGAGGTTTAGGGGAAACACAAGGAAAAACCTTTTCTCAGTGAGGGTGGCAGAGCCTGGCAGGGGCTGCCCAGGGGGGTTGTGGGGTCTCCTGCTCTGGAGACATTCCAGACCCACCTGGATCTGTTCCTGGGTGACTTGGTCTAGGTGCCCCTGCTCTGGCAGGGGGGTTGGACTGGATGATCTTCTAGATCCCTTCCAACCCCTGACATCTGTGATTCTGGGATAGAGGACTTGCATGAGCAGCTAATTCTTCCAGATTTGCAAACTCATCTAATAAAAGTTGAGCTCTTCTCCTCAGAAACAGTCTCATAGCCTAGAAAGGTTGTTCCTTCTCTACTATTGAGACAAACTGAGATTTTTACCATGAAATGTCTCAATTAACTAGATATGTGAGAATCACTGGAGTGCAGCAGCTCAGCATCGAGCCAAGAGGGCAGCTACATTATGTCTGTGAAACTGAAGTGGTGCTTTAGACTTGCAGTGGCCTGCTCACCACCAAAGCAAGTTTCACTCTGCATGAATCCAAGATTCAAACCTCACTGCTAAGTAGTTTTACAGGGTTTTGTCTGGACAAAATGAAACCTCACAGCCAGCTGCCCTGCAATTTCTTTTTATTACATGTATCTGGAAAAGTAATTTGTTTCCAGATGGAATCATTCTGTCCTTGTCATCCTGAAACTAAAATGCTCTTATGAAGGAATTAATTGCTTTTATTCATTATTTTGCTGACATTTACACTTAGGTCACTCTCCTCTCTACAGCAATTTTGTTTTCCATCATAGAGAATCCAGAATAACATGGCAATCAACAGCGGGTATGAAAAAAGGGTAATTATTTGCAAAACATGATGATATTCAGTACAATGTACCTGTTCTAAAAGTTATGGTGGTAAAAACTCAAAATCCACAGACTAACAAAGGGATAAAAACACAAAATAGAAACACATTTTCCAAGAAATCTTTTACAATCTCAAATACATTGGAAAGTCTGTAAATGTGCCTGTGGTGGAGAGGGTGCAGGATTTTTGTCTTAAACATGAGCTCACATGCACACTGATGGCACTTCGCTATGCTCAGATTTCTAGCCATTTTTAAACAGGCTAAAAGTTCTGCCACAGAAGACATGAATTAACCAAATATGCAGTGCCAGAACATTAAAGACATCAGGTTTCCTCATTCACATGTGCTTCACTAGTTACTCTCTAATTGTAGCCTCTTACTATTCTTTCTGAATTGAGATAATTTATCTAGTTTTTTTATCTAGTTTGGTTTTTTTATCACCTTTCCATGCCAATAACAGCAGGTGTTTTTAAGGAGAATGAACATTAGGAAATATTTAGTGTATTTTTTAAGCATACCTGGGCATAATATACAGGAGTAACCCATTGTGATCAAACTTGAAATTACAGTAGTAATTTCTCTCTATAACTAAGAGGAAAGCTAACAGCTGTAACCAAAACCAGCATGACTGATAATTATTCAGTATATAGCTGATGGCTTTTGTCTTCTGATTAGATGTAAATTTGGACCATTTAATCTACATGTGTGGAGAGAATCCCTGGATTCTGTATTACAACAGTGGAAATAAATAGAGATAAAAATATCATGGAATTTATGAGGTTTCAGGCAACTTCTTATATTAACTGCAAATCAGCACAATTATTTTCATAGGTCCTCAGCCTTCCCTTGAGGCCAACATATGTATCCATTCACATAGGGCAAATCCAAATAATTCTGTTGCCAAGTCAAACTAACCCCAATGGGAACTAGAACCCCCCTGAAGGTAAGGAAAAAAAAAAATAAAAATCACCCATGGGATGACTTTCTATCAGCTGACATAAAGTACTATGTCAGACACTCACATGACTGCAATTCCAAAGCAGCAGGCTGGCCAGCTGCCCTGCTTATTTTACTACAGGACAGCAACCTAAAAATACAATGCAAGCATCTGCAGAGCTCACTGCTGCACATCTGTGTGGCAAACAGGCAGCAGTGCTGTTCCTGCTGAATGCAAAAGCCCGGATCCTGCAAGTCTCTTGGCTCCCACAGAACAGACCATCCCTTTCTTGTGTTCTGGCCACAGAACACCAAGCAGGTTGTCAGAGGGTGGAAATGTTGTATCAGAGAGAAAAAAATACTAATTAATAGTTATTATATTAATATATTATTAATTATATATTAATTATATCATCTTAATATAATATTAATATAATATTAATATGATATATATGATATA
>VYZU01000081.1:0-16225 GCA_013401355.1 Ceyx cyanopectus | reverse complement strand
GATATATTTAAATATATTTAAGGTTTGAAGTAGTGATTTTTACATAGATTAAAATAAAATTCCAGGACATCCAACTACCAAAACCTAAATAAAACGACACAGGTATTAAGAGCTGTTTTTCAGGACAGAGGCTTAAAGAATTCCAATCTTATGCTCTTCTGCAGAATTGAATTAATGTATTCCCCACAACAAACATGCAGCCTGCATAAAAACAGACACTTATTTGGAATCCTAATTATAGCCAGTAGTTCCAGTGATAAATAAATGCCTTGGTCTTGCTATTGGATCAGTGGTAGTTAACCTGCTGAGCTTTATTACCTTCTAAGGAATTCTGTAAGGAACAAAATGGTGTAAATGTCAGCTCACTTCCAAACTGGAATCCTTGCTTTACAAAACAAACACCATCTATAATGATAATTAAAATGAGTTCAAGGCTTTTCCACTGCATGTTATCATCTCTACTTCATGATGAGCTGAGGAAATGGATTCTAATCTTGAAGGAAAAGAACACAGACTAAAACATTTTTGTACCTTCAGCACACCAATTTTATTGCAGATAACCATATTTCTACCTAATTCAGCCTCACTGAGTTTGAATCTACTAGGTATTGTAATATTTTAAAGCCTTTTTTGTATGAAAGGCACGCAGGAGTGGGAATCAGGGATCAGACTGGCCCCTTTAAAGAAACAAAACACTTGGGAGTTTCAGGTTTCAGACCAGGTGCTTGAAAAAATGCCTCCCTCTATGCCAACTATATTTGCTTTCTTTCACTCCCACAGGCACTTTCCAAGTTCAAACACAAGCAGAAAAACACGTACACACTGCCCCATATTCTTAAACTTATTAGGGACAGAACTGTGATTACCTGTCTGTTCTGGAGATGAATGTAGGTTGCATTTTTTTCCAGTCATATCAATCTATGGCAAATCTTTACATATAAAACTCTTTTATTCTTGCAACCAGAAAAAAAAAAAGAGTTGAGAGGGGAACAAATTTCTACCTCTGGATAGCAGATGGAATTGGACAGTTTAGTTTGTTAGTAAAGAAAGAAACTGTATTTTCAGCTGCCAGACAACTCAAATAGTGTTAAGAAACTAAACTGTGTTGAGTGCAATGGTTGTGCAACTGTGCTGAGGAATCACTGAGGAACTTTCCTCAACTGTGCTGAGTGAGGAATCATTGAGGAACTTTCCTCAACTGTGCTTAGGAATCATTGAGGAACTTCCCTCAACTGTGCTGAGTTGAGGGAGGATCTGCTCCCCATCTACTCTGCCCTGGTGAGACCTCACCTGGAACACTGCATCCAGTTCTGGGCCCCCAGTTCCAGAGGGACAAAGATCTACTCAAGACAGTCCAGTGGAGGCTACAAGGATGATTGAGGGATTGGAACACGTGTCCTATGAGGAAAGGCTGAGAGACCTGGGGCTCTTTATACTTGGAGCACAAGAGGTTTAGGGTCAACACAAGAAAGAACTTTTTCTCAGTGAGGGTGCCAGAGCTCTGGAACAGGCTGCCCAGGGGGGTTGTGGAGTCTCCATCTCTGGAGACACTTAAGACCCGCCTGGATCTGTTCCTGGGTGACTTGGTCTAGATGATCCTGCTGAGTCAGGGGGGTTGGACTAGATGATCTTCTAGGTCCCTTCCAGCCCCTAATATCTGTGATTCTGTGATTCTGAGAAGACTGAGAGGGGATTTAATAGATGTTTATAAATATCTGAGGCTGAGTGTCAGGAGGAGGGGCAGCCTCTTCTCACTTGTGCCCTGTGACAGGACAAGGGGCAATGGATGGAAGCTGGAGCACAGGAAATTCTGTCTCAACATGAGGAGGAACTTTTTACTGGAACAGGCTGCCCAGAGAGGTTGTGGAATCTCCTTCTATGGAGATTTTCCAGACCTGCCTGGCTTTGTTCCTGTGTGAGCTGTGCTAGATTAGATTCTATTCTATGGTCCTGCTCTGGCAGGGGGGTTGGACTCGAACATCTCCATGGTCCCTTCCAACCCCTGACATCCAGCCTGCAATCCCATGCCTTTTGTCTCTCAAAAATGCTCTCAAGATAAAGTTAGAGAATAATAATAACTGTTATAATTGTATGTAGCTCCTAAAATGGCTGCTGCTTCCCAAAAGCTGCCAAAGCAGCATAATGGGAATAATCTGGAAAAAACCACAGCCTGGCTCATGTCCCTGCAGGCACAGGCAGGATCCTCACCACTCAAGAGATTTTCTCCAGGTGCTGGTCCCAACTTCAGGGCATCTGTGGAACAGGAGGCACGCTGACTCAGCCCATTGCAGGGAAGAAATGGTTCTGCTGGTGGCAATAGCAGAAGTGTTGTTGGTTCTGACTGGGAAGTCAGACTCTTTCTGCTCACCTCTGAGCTTTTACAAGAACTGCTGGATTCGGCGCTTCCCGGGTCTGCTGATTGACCTGCAGGAGTCACAGAAGAGGGGAGCCCAGGTTCTGAAGGTTTCTGCAGAAGTCTCACCCCAAAACTGTAGCAGAAGCTGCTGCCTTCTGAGGAACGGTGAGTGTTTGTTATCAAGATTGTGGCACACATTAAAAATTACATCACATTCCTTTATGTGAAGAATAAATAATGAAAAAAAATAGCATAAACCCCCCCCCCAAAAAAAAACAGCTATGGAAAACAAACAAAAACAAAAATTACACCCCCCCAAAAATGTATGCATGTGGATTTTTGAGTCAGCCAACAGAGGCACCTTGGAAATGTAAAGATTGGATGTGGGACTTAGTGATTAAATTAATCAAATCAGCATATAATAAAGCCAGAACTTTCTAGAATCCCCATAAAATTATCATTCTGTCTTCCACGAGTTATGTTCTTCTATTGTTTTAATAATAATAACCTTTGTATCATCCCTACTTTCATAAATACCTACTCTGAACTCAGGTTCCTGTTGAGGAAATGGGATCTGATGAAGCCTGACTAGAGGTATATATCAGACATGAAAATTGCATCAGTGAAAGAAAAATTGCTGATTAGCATCTGGGATTTAGCTCTGATGACAAATCACATCTTTCCTTTGCTATCATTGGAGTTTAGGATCCTAGTTACACTTGTAGGTATTCCTGTTTTCAATTCTGCTAGGCAGACAACCTGGATCTTTATATGTAAGCAGTAAAAAAACACAAGACAATGTAAATTCTGTAAGAGCACTTCTGCCATGATTTATTTTTGCCTTAGAGCTGCTGAACTTGTATTGTTCTGCTGGACAGAGGGAATTCCCACTGAAAATTTTTATTTAATTAATCATATATATTTGAAAAGAAAAAAGATTCTCTCTTAGGGCAGATAAGTGATGAAAAAAAACCCTGATATTTTCCATGCATGTGTTTACTGTGGTAAATCTATGATGCAGAATTAAGGTCATTAGATAAAAAAAATTATGAAGTCAGAAAAGATAGTAAGCACAGGTTTAGTGTATTTTCTCCATTTTCTCATGTATAGATAAGTTAGGGATTTTATTTATTATTTTTAATTACACATAAAATGGAAAGAGGTGCATGACTTTTTCTGTTATTCACTACAGAAGTATTACAAATTATTCTCATTACTTAAAAACATGAGAAGAATCTTTGGAATAAATAATACATTTATAAAGCCCTGCTCTGTCAATACATTTTTAATTGCAGGTAGCCATTAATAGTTCAGGTATGGGGGTTGAATTCAAGGTGGATAAAATGAACTATCTAAACCTCCCAAAACTTCATACAATTAGACCAAAATTTAACTTTGATCCTGCTCCAATCACATTGATATAATGAAATAAAATTTACTTTTCACTCAAGGCTTTTATGTACTGTAAGGCTCTGGAAGAAGAATCTTTCCTGGTTTTTATGCAGTGTGACTATAGCCATAAGTATTTTAGCATGTATTTTCAACCTACATCTTAAACCACTAGGATTTGGACATCTATATACTTTTGAAAATTGTTTTTCAGTGACAAGTTATTCAGGATTTTTTTCAGCATTGCTTTAGCCCTTATTTATGATGTGGAAATATAAAACTGAACCTCCAAACATACAAGAAGAATTGTCTGAACTACTCTGTTCACAGAAACACAAAGGCAATCAAGAGGAAGGAATGGGACCATGCAGCATGGCAGGATCTCACTTATTGTAGTTCAGGATGGTTTTTTCCCTAGTCTGAGTGAAATGAAGGATTGCAGTCCAGTTCCAAGTAGACCAGTACATTAAACATCAGCCAATACTTCAAAGATGTCTTCCTTGGTAACTATACTTTCACAAATGGTCCACTCACTTCATCTGAGATCTGAAGAAAGGCAACTTCTAGAAGGCCTACAAGCTAAAGCAGGTCATTTTAGTTACTCAGAGAGCCCATAGAAATCAGTTTCCTATGGTATTCCTTTCCTCCAGATGTAAAATAAGAATCTGATTATAAGTAGTCCTGCTTTACTGACTAGTTTCATGTGGAGTTTGCATGATAATGAGTGAAGCACAGATTTACAGTATTATGAAGCTGCTCAGTACTAATGATCTTTTGATGTTAAATAATGTAATAACATGCAAAATGCAATGGTCATTATGCTAATAAGTTCAACTTTATTCTTTTTGTATTATAGTTTCCTGCAATCTAGCAGTGTTCTACCACGGAGCCTTTCCTGACAGTATGAATTGCCTGCACATGTCTTGCCCAGCTTTAGAAAGTTGCATACTGAAGGCTAGAATCAATGTCATTTTGTACAACATCACAACAGGTAATGAAGCATCTTTAATTTACAGAGGTTGGAAACACAGCTAGAGGGAATGTTAACATTATACTAGGGCAGTTACTATGCTAGAAGATGCTAGATGCTAAAAAAGCAGAAGACTCTTTTTTCCTTTTTTATTAATGCACATAATTCTGAGAACACCTCCACACTTTTTTCTATTTAGTGTGTGAGAAGTACCTTGAAGATACACCCTTCTCTCAAGAGTCATGCTTTGAGTATATAATCAAATTATACAATCTGAGTTCCTCATCAATACTGTGCTTGGGGAAAATGCCAGATCTGAGACTCCCTGTCCCCAGACCCAATGAATAGCAAGGCTGAAAATGTATTCCTCTTGGGCACGTGCACCAAGAGCACAAGCAGACAAATACAGCAGCCGCACTCACAGGTAACACTGACAAATGCATAAAGCAGACACAGGAACAGAGCCTCATCCAGCTTCTAGATACACAGCACAGAGACCTGCTAGTGAAAAATAGCATCTGTACATGTATGGGTAGTGTAAAGGTCTCCAACAGCTGAACATCTGAGCTCCCCAGCCTGCCAGTCTCGGTGTGTTCACGTGGATGTGCAGAGGAGCTGCTATCACATTAACTAATACTGTTTGTGGTTTCACAGGGATAGATCCAGATCTTCTCATTTTTGAAAGACAGACATCCTCAGAGCCCAACACTCTCTTCTCACTGAGTACTTCTGAAAGGCAAAGCAGCACAAAGACCAGTGAGCAGGGAAGATGCCACCATCATCCATTTTCTACCACTAGCCATGGCTTCACAGCAGATGCCTACACCTCCAGCACAAGCCTGATGGTCCAAGAAACTGAAGCTACTACTGATTCCAGGGCAGAAACTTCTCCACTGGATGATCATTTTGCTAAGAGGACAAGCACTGGGTCAACCACCAGCTCAGCCAAGAAGCCTGTACATTCAACTTTGATATACAAGTCTGCCAAGGTGTTAGCCCACGTGCCTACTCCTCCCCACCTGAACAGCAGTAAGCAACATTTAAATGAAACCAAAGGCTACAGTGGCAGGAATTATACTTCAGATACTGAGGCCCCTGCTTGGGAAGCTGCAGCTTTGGGTGTCTGGTTGATTCCTGTCATCCTTTGCTCATCTCTCATCTTCCTTTGCTGTTGCACTGTTGCTTTCACAGCAGGGCATTGCAGCAGTAAGAGGGGACAATATAAGCCCATAAGGAGAAGAAGAACAATCTCAAGACAATTCATAAAATATACTACTGGTAAAGGTAATTTGTGAAATATTGGCACCATCCTCATGTTGGAACACATAGATTTTTAAAATAAGCTTATGTTATTTCACAGAACCAAAGGTATTTTTTCCACTGATGTTTTCAAAACCTTTCAGTTGCAATTCTCAACAGATGGAACACAATTCCCCTGTTTCTTTAAGGTAAGAAGTGCACATTCACATACAGCTTCCACTGCATGTTCAGTTGTGTTCAAGTACATTTTGGATCATCACCTGACTCAGATTAATGCCTACACTTTCCCTAAGATGAGCAAGCACCTTCACCACACCTGTACATGTCATTTCCCCTGACTTTGAACTAACCTGAGAAAATTAGGTGTATGTTGTAATCAGTAAAATTGACCAAAGTTATAGTATCATAAGATCATTATCTCCAGTCATCCTTTAATTGTCTCAGAACTTACTTTTCTGTAAAAACTGTCAGGTTTTATCCAAGTTTTATTAGTTTCTTCTCTATTTATCCCTAATATTGAGACAATTTAGACAGTACTCTACTTCTTCAAAGTAAAACACCAAGAAGAACCCAAATCCAAAAAACTACTGAATTCCATTAACTCATACCCAAATACCTGATCATTCAATCTTTATGCTTCACTTTTATTCCACTTCTCACTTCACTCTTATGATAACAAACACTTCAAATGTTTTCCAGGCCCCTCAGTAGCATCTTCAAATGTCATCTACTTTTGTAAACTTACTTGCACTGCAGTGCATTGAGAAATCCTTTATGTTATTGGCTAAGAAAACACAAATGCAGCTAATGTTTGTTCATGCCTTTCAATTAGTATTGGCCTGTGCTGTTCACTTTGATTTGCTTTTTTTTTTTAATATATATATTCATATTTATCATAATATTAATATTTATCATGTATATCATTGGGTTTCTTAAATAGGGACAGTGTCGCGGTTTGGAGTCAGGGCAACCCCCAGACCGATAACAGACCGCTCTCTTTTAACCCTCCTCCCTCCCCAAAGGGGAGAGAAAAGGAATAAGGGAGAGAGACTTAGTTATTAGAAAAAGGAACTAAAACAATTTAATTAAAAAAAATGAAAATGAAGTATATACAAATATGTACAAAGCCAGTACCGAACCCAACCTCCCCCCGATGGTAATTACGTCACCCTCACGGACGCTGTGGAGGAGCTGGACTCTGGCACCGGGTCTCGGAGCGAAGAGAAGAGCCAAAGCCAAAGGGGTAGACCGGAAGCGAAGAGGGACGAGAAGGGCCGGAACAGGGCGAAGAAGGGACCAAAAGGGCGAGCGAAGGGCAATAAGGGCAAAAAGGGCCAAAAAGAGAAGGACTCCCGAAGAAGAAGGGGCGAACTTCCGGACCCCCCGAGCTTATATACTGGATATGACGTGTATGGGATGGAATACCTCGTTGGTCAGTTTGGGGTCACCTGTCCTGTCCGCTCCTCCCCGCAGGTGTGGTCTTTCACTTTCTGCACCCCCCAGCGCAACACACAAACTCTAGCCATGGCCTTGGTTTTGCATTCCATCCCTGGCAGTAACTGTAAACATGAGGTGTTATCACTGTTAGAAGCAGACACTGTCTGCAAAACATGCTGCTAACTCTAGAAAGTGCAGTTAGTTAGAAACCTAAGCTGAAAAGTAAAATCACTGAACAGAATTTGCTTGGTTTCCACCCAGACCAGGACAGACAGTCATTTAATGTATATGGCACAGGAACAGACAGGAAGTTTTGAAAGTTCTATATGTTAGCTTTATAATAAAACCCTCTTTCTTTGTTTCCTCATCCTATATATTCTATTCATAAAAGTGCTCCTTCTGAATATAAATCAAGGAACTAGAACAACAAGGTCAACAAGGTATTTCCTTGCCTTACATGGGTAGTTTACTTAGCAAAGCAAACATTTTCAACTGTAACAAGGATTGCTCTTCCTCTTTTAAACTTCTCAACATCTCAGTGTCCTGGTTTGGACAGATACTATTTTAAATTTGGCAAAGAGAGAGCAGAAGACATATAAGGAGACAAGAGTTTTCTACCTCTAAAAAATAAACCCAACTGTCATATCCATGGGGCAGAAAAATAGTTTAAAACTAGATTCAAGCCATGGTCAAAAACTACAGTAGTGAGGTTGTAAGATTAAAGTTATTTTATCACTTGAAATAACACAAAATAAACTCCTTTTATTTTAGCTCGAAAAATTAGAATTAGGTATGTTGGATTTTTTTTTAAGGAAAGTTCTATGCTGCTATCTGAAGTGATATAAACTCTAGAGGTACCCACTGCATGGTGTATTTTCAATATGACAAGAAGAACTCTTATAATCAAATTGCACTTTCATCACGTGGCTGAATCTAGCACATAGTTTACTATCACTTAAAGTTTCAGCTAAGAATGAGGAGATCCCAAGGGCTCTTCTGAGTTAGAGGAAGATGAAGGTCTTCTTTGCTAAGGAAAAAGGAAAGGAACTAGAAGAAAGGAACCAAGATGCAATATAGTGTATCACAGGATGAATGTGGTGATATTGTCAATAAAGAATGTATGTCCCACGTGGTGTACTCATCATCTTACATTGCTGAAATTCTTATTGCTGCATTGTGTGTAGTTTTTAGGATACAGAATTCATATGCAGGCAGCTTAATCTAATTCATGTGGACAAATTACATTCTGTTCACCTAAAATTTGCCCCACAGTGTCAGCTGGATTAAAGGGCTTTTTTCTTAGCCCACGGATTTCTCAAGCTTTGCTGAATAATATCTTTGACTACAGAGGTAGACTCTTTTTTCATTAGAATTATTTCATACTTTGGATTTTTAAAATTTGAGTATTTATTTTTCTATTTTCCAGGTTTTAAATACAGGAGTGTGTACAACACCTCTTTCTCCCAGCTTCACATATTAAGATTTCCAGAACTGTTCAGTGTTTGAGGCAGTAATATTGCAATACAGCACCCTTTACTCATTGATATATCCTAGAGAGAATGCATTTCAAATGTAACTCATTTAATCATGCATATAAAATACAAGAGGATGCTTAAATCCATGATACATACATTGCTGCACTTGAAGCTACAGAACCAAGATTGTTGCATGCCCAAGGCAATTTAGCTCTTGCAATATCAGTGTGGGTAACATTCAAGACACAAAACTGAGCATGGGATATCTCTCTTTTCTTCCTGTACCATTAAAATGGTACTCTTCTCAGATAAACATTCTGCAATTCAGCTGAAAAATTATAGTTTCTAACATCTTGCAATCCCTTCAGTAGAGGAGACTTGCACTAATTTCACTGTCCCCAAGTTCTTAGTATCCATTCTCATCCTGACTCTGCTTTCAGGTGGGTCTGCTGCCTGAATGCCCAACAAAATACCTGCTGACAAGTCTGAACTGCTGCAAACTGGTAGTGCCTAAGTCTCCTGCAGCTTGCTTAACTCTTCCTTAGTTATTAAGTGATCCTTCACTGCAGTCTGACTCAACAAAGAAAAGCTGGTCTTAAGGGATAAATAATAGTTGGGTTTTTTCTATTTGCTTTGGGTTTTTTGTTTGTTGTTGTTGCTTTGTTTTTTATAAAGGAAATAATAGACTCATANCTTGGAAACAGCCCCTCTGCAGCCTTCCTGCAGCCCCTTTAGGCACTGGCAGGTGCTCTAAGGTCTCCCCAGAGCCTTCTCTTCTCCAGGCTGAACAACCCCAGCTCCTTCAGCCTGTCCCCAGAGCAGAGCTGTTTCAGCCTCTGAGCCAACTTGTGTCTCCTCTGGCCCTGCTCCATCAGCTCCATGTTTCTTCTGTGCTGAGGGCTCCAGAACTGGATCCACAACTGAAAAAGTGAAAACTTGCTATTTTCACCCCAGAGATGTCATGCACCTATAAATGCAAGGACTAGTAAAATCTTTTCACTAGACAGGATATACTCCTACATGCCAGAAACACAAACCTGTGCAAGGATGCATTAGTTTTACTAGGAAGAATTCATAGGTACTATGCTATTTGCTTTCCAACATGTGGGGATTTTTCCACCTCCTTTGACTCTCAGAAAAGTAACTTATTTCTAACCATAGATCAGCTGTGTGACCTGCAGCAAATTACATTCATCTCTGGTGTCCTTGGCTTCTTCCTCTCCAAATTAGTGCCTTGTATAGAGTACTTCACAGCACCTTGATGCTTCTTTGATACTCACCCACAACATTATGTTCTACAGAGGCATATAATGGAACTAGAACCTCAAAACTCACCAGAAAATGAGACAGAAATATTTTTCTCTGTCCCATGCACAAATGCTTCTGGGACAGGATGAAATGACAAAAAATAAATACAAGATTGTGGTTCTGGATAGCCTTGGTTTGGTCACATATAGAGAAAAAATAGGCAGGAAAAGGGTTATATCAAGCACTATAGCAGGACTATTTTATTACAAACTAAGAGTGTCATATGAGAATAAATATATACATTTTAAGTCTGAGGGAAAGCAAGAAATGGTAGAAAGCTGGTTTAGTCCAGACAGCACATCCTTTTAGGCAACTGTCCCTTTATCCCTTACTTGTGGTTGCAGCAATGAAAATGGGACTAAAAGTGTCAATGCCAGTCAGAAGCATAAATTATTTCCCTGAAGACCATGAGGTCATCTTTGGGGTTCACCAACTCTTCAGACATAGTCACATTAATGCCTCAGGGCTTGGTGAAGTTCCAAGCAGTTAGTTAATCTACTCTCCTTGCCAAAACCTGAATGATGTCTCTGTACAGGTTTCTTGTCTAATCTGAGCAAGAGATTACACTTGGTGTCCAACAGCCTTTCTTTAAAGGGCAAAAGTGCAATAGAATGTAGACAAAAAACTTCAAGAAACTATTCAGTGACACTGTAAAAGTTTCACTTCACAACTCCTAGCACAGTGTTTCCTAAAGACAGCCTGTGCCAGTGATTACAGTAGTTCTAGATGCAAAAAATTAGCCTGAATACTGACACAGCAAGTTGTTTTCCAGTTTGACCAAGTGCCAGATCTCAACCTGTCTTTGGCATGTTTATATAAGAGATAAAAGAAAGGTTAGTCTCCTCAACAGCACCAGTGAAATTATGCATCCTAGCTATGCCAGATGGCCAAGACCTTAATTTTTTTTTTTTTCCACTGGAGACAGCTTATTTTTCCTTTCTGCAAGGAACTTTTCCAGTTTGTGGGGGCAAATGTTTGGATTTGAAATGAGACATCTGCTGCTTGGAGGCTGGAACAGTGACCACAAAGCAGCACACACACAGTAGCCTTACTGCTGAAGTTTCAATCTGTGATGGACAGGGTTGCCTGAGGTCAGGACTGTCAGAAGCTAGCTCCACATTCCTCCTGGGCAGTAAATCCCAGTAAAGAACCACCTGTGGAGACAGCCAATAACTTTAGATATTGCACTTTCTGCTCCTCCTTCCTTCCAGATTTCTGCACCAAGGGGCCTAGCCTGCTTCTGAACACCAATCTACACTGCTACCTACAAACAATATGAGCAGTGCTGTGTCACAAGAACGTGCATACACAGAGGTCTGTGTGGAGTCATGCATTTACAACATCATGTACATGAGACTTTCATTGAAAAAACATAGCTAAGGATGTGCTGATTCCTATGCTGTGGAGCTGCTCAACCTGTAAATCTGCTTTTTTCTTCAACTCTGCACAATTTTCAAACTTCAGTGGAAGTTTCAATGTGATGGTCTGCAAGAACATTAGGAAGAAAAATAAAGATGCGTAGCTCACTTAAGAAAAACACAGGATATATTGTACAACAGCAGATTTGGAAAGATTCCCACTGGAGCTAAGATCCCAGTGTTGCAGGTTTTCTCCATAGCCATGGAGAAAACTGCCACCCTCAAACACAAACAGCTGAGACAGAGAAGCAGAAAAACAGAAAGAGAAACATCTAAGATGACAAACATCCCAAAATACAGCCCAGAATCTGATCCAGTGATTTGGATCCTTTGATCCAATCCACTGTATTCCACAAGTTCTGTAAAACAACACGTGAGCCATTAGGAAAAAATATGAGTGCAACTTTGAATTTTCTCTCACCTTTCTTTCTAGAACCTTGACTGGGTTTATTCAGAATTACAAAGCTTTGTCATTCTGCTTCTGTTTTTCTTACCAATGGGAGTGAAATTGAAAAGTCTTACAATTCACTGCTAATTGTAAATGTTGTGTAGTTAGGGAACACAGTGAATTAGGCCCAACGTGGTTCTTTCCAAGTAGGTAAAATCTGTTGTTCATAGAGACATCTGAGTGTCCTCAGACACCTCTTATCCTGCCTGCATTTCTTGAAATATCTATAGAATATTAGAATTAATATACATTCTAGAATGTATATTAATATAATATATACATCAATATAATATATATATTAATATATACTAACATACATTATAGAATGTATAGAAGGCTTGAATACTTTAGAAGCCAGTACATTGTTTTTCCATGAATTAGCTGTGAAGAAATGCTAAGAAATGCTACTACAAGCCAGTGCAAAATCAGTATCCCATGCTGTGCTCTACCAGCCATTAATAGTAATAAAGTGAAATTATTATTTCAACTACAGCTTTCATACTGAGTTCTCCTTAGGACCATTTAAAGTGTATGAAGAGCAAAGGAAAATGGAACTGTCCTCTATTGCAGAGGATTTTAGCAGGTGCTCCTATGTCCTGAGTATTTAAGGACAACTTTACAGAGAAAANTTGAATTTTCTCTCACCTTTCTTTCTAGAACCTTGACTGGGTTTATTCAGAATTACAAAGCTTTGTCATTCTGCTTCTGTTTTTCTTACCAATGGGAGTGAAATTGAAAAGTCTTACAATTCACTGCTAATTGTAAATGTTGTGTAGTTAGGGAACACAGTGAATTAGGCCCAACGTGGTTCTTTCCAAGTAGGTAAAATCTGTTGTTCATAGAGACATCTGAGTGTCCTCAGACACCTCTTATCCTGCCTGCATTTCTTGAAATATCTATAGAATATTAGAATTAATATACATTCTAGAATGTATATTAATATAATATATACATCAATATAATATATATATTAATATATACTAACATACATTATAGAATGTATAGAAGGCTTGAATACTTTAGAAGCCAGTACATTGTTTTTCCATGAATTAGCTGTGAAGAAATGCTAAGAAATGCTACTACAAGCCAGTGCAAAATCAGTATCCCATGCTGTGCTCTACCAGCCATTAATAGTAATAAAGTGAAATTATTATTTCAACTACAGCTTTCATACTGAGTTCTCCTTAGGACCATTTAAAGTGTATGAAGAGCAAAGGAAAATGGAACTGTCCTCTATTGCAGAGGATTTTAGCAGGTGCTCCTATGTCCTGAGTATTTAAGGACAACTTTACAGAGAAAAACTTATGGGGTTTGGGGTTTCTTTAAACATTTAAGGGCATTGCTCATGACAGTCTAGAACAAGACACACCAGTGCAAAACACAAGTTAGTCACTAGGCTTATTTGTACACCAGGCCTTATGCAAGAAGCACTGACACAGCTAATTAAGGACACAAATTTCTCTTGCGGACATACTAGAACCAACCACCTTTGGAATAAAGCCAGGCACAACTCCACCATCCCATCCCACTGCCCTAGTCAAGCTGCAGTTACTTCCTCAGTAATTTTTGTTACATGGCTGTTAAAAAAAATAAATTACAAAAGTGTACTAGTTCAGAAGGTAATTTTAAACATTATCCTCATTATCCTCATCAGCTCAAACTTTCCCATCATTAAGCTTCTGCTGAAACTTCACATTAGCACTAGGAACACTAAATAAGCAAGTTTGTAAATCTAAAAAGGGCATTGCAGGACAAGAATTTTCAGTCTTGGCTACAGCTCTGGCAAATTATCATTATGGAGCTGCATTAAACTCAATCTCCTGCATTTGAAAACAAAGGAAGCACTCCCAAACTGACAGTGGTTTCCAAATAGGTGTAGAATATTTGTATGTAAATATGGACCAAAGAGAAATCCGAGCAGTGAGTCAAGGCACACAGAACACTGCAGAAATCAATTCCCTTCAGTTTTTCCTGTCCTTAGTCTTAAGCTGTTCCCACTCAGTGAGATGCTGTCAAGGCCACAGACTAGCTTTTTACAGGTATGCAGATGAATAAAAACTATGTCCCTTCCAGAAAATGAACACTTTCTAAGATGAAGTCTTAGTAAGCCAGGAAGGTACAATACAAGCAAGAAGAGAGTTATTTATGTCCTTCCAAGCTGCTAATTTTAGGGTTGGTTTTTCTTCTTTACTGTAAAAGTTGCCTGTGATTCCAGTGCTTCAAATCAATTCCTTTCAAATTTGAATTACCAAACTGAAGATAAACATCCACATCATTTCCTTCTCTGCTTCACACCTGCAACCAGCTGCAAACATTTTCTTTCCTTGAAAAGCCTGGAAACATTCAAGACACACAATTCATCAGGCCTCAGTGTACCAAGACTCAGTCTATTCCTATTTAACTTCTAGATGTGCCTCCCCACTCACCAGCTCTCACTTTCAGCAGCTCCCATCATTCCTCCTTCCCCATGTTCTTTGGTATCCTATCACTAACTGCTCATTTACCTTCCCACTACCAATCCATTTTCTAACTTACTTTATTCCAACAGTGCTTTTGGCACTGTTGCTCTGAGCTATATTCCAAAAGAAGTTGTGTGTGAAGTCAGAAAGTGAAGAAGCAGAGGACTGAAGCAGGATCTCTCCAGATGAGAAAACACAGCAACATCAGGTCACCAATCTGACTGAAAACATGTTTTATTCAAATAACAAGATACATGGACAGNATATATCCTATAAATATGAACACTGCAGTTTAATGCTGCACTAATAACCTGATGGTACCTGCAGTGTGTTCTCATGGCAATGCCTGGATATTCAGTAACTTCTTCACTGATTCCTTATACTGAGATAGGTTATTTTCTGTTTCACCTTCATTTTTAAGTGCAATTACAGACTTTCTGTAATTCTTAACCACTTCATATGAAAGCAGCTCTTCCTTAGTTACATTACTGACATCCTCTGAGGCTTTTATTTGAAGCAGTGTATCCAAGGCATTTTTCTGAGAGCAGCTGTTTTCCCAGATATACTCTTCCATATCCTCCTCAGACTTCTCACTCTCCCACATCTCAGTTTTCTGAAAGAAAATATACATTGTCTTAAAAACTACTCAAGACTTTTGAAACAGAGCTATATAATAATTTGAAGAAACTTATCTCTCATAGCAGTTAATTTTAGAATTGTATTTGCTGTGGAAGCAACACACTACTCCTCTAAAGTCCAAGGCTCATAACTCAAGCCTCAAACACAGTTCAACAAGTGCCTGTATGATGTACATTTTCTGTGCAGAATGAGTTTCTTTCCTCCAGCTTCTCAAGTTCTTTATGTATCTGGCAGATATAACTAGACAAGTCAGACTGAGAAAAAAAAAGTTTACAGACTATACATAAGGAATAACAAAAAAAACCTTGTAAAAGTAGTAATTTAAAATAACTTTTAAAATATTTTATATTTGAATTATGTTAAATACTAATGCTCCAGCTCTGGAAGCAGCCACTGAGCTAGTACACCCCTAGCATATGATTTTGGTATGTTTACATTAGCATTAAGATGCAAAGTGAGACAGTCCATACCAAGATGATGAGACAGGGCAATCCTTCACCATGTGGGAAATGTTTTAATTGTGACTCATAAGGAAAAGCACCACCAATTAACCCATTTTCTCTTCCTGCAAAACAAATTACTTCTCAAAAGCCTCTCTATCCACAAGGTGCTATTTTTGATCTAATTAGCATTGCAGTGTTAGACAGGATCAAAAGTTGAACACAGACAGAAGACATGATCCCAGTGCCTGTAAATATTTGTCTTGTGCAGGGGTTCTTTATAGGTTTTGTCTTTGAACATTTCTCTGGTTAGAAGCCTTCAGCTGCCTTCCCAGACTGCTCCATATGTTACAGCCTGCTACTATCATACACTTAATTTTTATTGTACTTCAGTAAATAGACCCACTCTGTAGGTGTATTTGTATTTTCATATATTGTACATTGTATATTGATAATTATCTAGTACTTTACTGATGTAAACAATCGACAGTATCCTTATTTCAGTGACAGAAGAATCATAATCTGAAGCATTTTGGTGGTCATGTTTTTCTTAAAATTGTCCTAGAAATCAGTTCTAAATCAAACTTGTCTTTGGCAGTAAGTTCAAAGATAGAGCTTTAAACTAG
>VYZU01000079.1:30301-47112 GCA_013401355.1 Ceyx cyanopectus | reverse complement strand
TAATACCTGTCCAAAGTAGGACACCCTCTTTATGGAAAGGATTCCCCCATTAAACAGAGTACTGACTTCTCCAGACTCTTGCAGGGGAAATGTTTCCATGGCATACATGTTCCTGTGATTTCTTTTACTCTTTAACCTTGAAACAGCATTTCCTCTAACTGTGCAAGGTGTACCTTGCTTTCTTTGCTCTCAAGTAAATCAACACATGCTTGCTCTTCTCCTTTTGTCTTTGTGCCCTCATTATTCATTCCAAATTGGAGTCGAGTCCCACCTACAGATCGCAGGGGAGACAAGCACTCCATGCTTTCCTTCTGTTAGCCTTTCAGTTCAGCAGCCCAGAGTTTGAAAGATGACAGCATTTGGCCATAGGGAGTGCTGAGTGTTGGTGCTGGAGGTGCTGTGGTGATGGTGGCTGAGAGGGTTGAGTTGTTGCCAGGTGTTTGTGTCACCTGGTGCTCATGGTGTTCCAGTGCACGGGGCAAGCTCGGGGTTGCAATGTGATTTCTTTTGGCACAGGTTTGCAGAAGGTGACAAGGCACTCAAAATCTGAGCAGACCTCTCCGAAAAAGAGCCTGTGAGGAGCAGGTGGCCCTCGGGCAAGGTGGGCTAACCTGCCCACTAACACTGTCCTGCTTCTGTTCCTCTCTGCAGCTCAGGAGTGAGGACCCTGCCCCACAATGCCAAGGTGCACTACAACTATGCCAACTTCCTGAAGGACCAGGGCCGTAGCATGGAGGCAATCTACCACTACAAAACTGCTCTCAAGTAAGTCCCCTGCTGGCCTGCTGAGGCTCCCAGCTGTGTGGTGCTGCTAGTCCAGCCCTTCCTCAGCGAGCGTGGGATGAGTTGCCTGTTCCTGACCCCCAGTTCCCAGGGGCAGCTTGGCTTTCAGAGGCTGGGAAAGTTCCCTGCCTCAGTGTTTGCATGTCATTAAGTGAGGGATTCTGGCTTCCCTTCAGCTGGGTGTGCATGTACACCTCAGTGCATGAGATAAAAGTGTTGCCATAGCTACACATAGAGCAGTGTGTTGTCATTTGCACAGCTGAAGGTATGCTGGTAAGCAGGAGGTATAGTTGTCATAAATGCATTTTCAGGTTCCTGGGCCATTTATCTTAGTAAATTGTTAATGGTGCATGCCTGGAAAATGCCAGTGCTGCAGCCATCTGAAGTGCAGTAATAATAATGGTACTTAACACCTGTATTGAAGCTTCTGTCCCCAGAGCTTTAGCATGAACACTAGGCCAATTGATCCTGAAAGTGCTCCTGTGCAGAAACAGTAAATATCACGACCATGGTCCTCTGCAGTGGGAAGCTGAAGCAGAAGGCTGAATGATTTTGCCCATAGATGCATGGTAAATCTGGGGCCAGCACTGGGCTGCAGCATGGGACACCTCTTGTTGTATCTCTGAAGGCCCCTCCTGATGCCAGATGGATGGGGACACTCCTCTGCTCCCTGCTCCTGCTGGTAGTGCAGCTCAGCCAGGGCCTGGGCAGTGCTCAGTGCAGCAGGCAGGTCACCCCAGTTCCCCATAGCTCTCCCCTCTGGTCCTGGGGGACTGGCAGAAAGTCCTGAGTGCAGGGAAGAGGGGCAGGGGTGTGGGGTGTGGCAAGGAAAAGCAAGCATGGAGGATGCAGATCATATCTTTGGGAATTAAAGCAGATGTGGGAAGGGCAGACAAGGTGAGGAGTGGCTCTGGTGGACAGTGAGGGAAGAGCTCAGCTCCACAGGGTACATCAGGAGGTGTAAGAAATGTTCTTTCCTCACACATAGAGTGGCAGGAAACTTCAGGAATGGCATCTGTGTTTTGTCCTCTGGCCAGCTCACAAAGGCTTTCCAAGGGCTCCTAATCCACCCAGGTTGAGCTGGGAGGAGGGGAGGTCATTGTTACTGAGGAGGGCCTGAATGTGGGAAAAGGGGATTTGCAGCTTTTTTGAGCAGCATCCTGTTCTGTTTTACCTTGCTGAGCATTTAGGAAGCCATTTAGAATAACCTCCATCCTTTTTTTTTTTTTTTTCATGTTTCCAGGAATGGAAAACCCAGCAGAGCCATCAATAAATTGTCCTGAAGGTTAATTACCTTGGCTGTTGAAAATGTCCTCCTTTATTTTTAGTCTGATTTGTTAAATGCCAGCTTCCAGTCACTGGATTTGTTTACATCTTTAGATGCCACACTGCAGATCCCATTACCAAAAGTCTGTTTTTCCCCAGAGTGATCAAATCCCTTAGCCTGCTGCTTGGTCCAACACACTGATGTAGCTGCTGGTGTTTCCAGTGTTATGTTTTTGCAGCCCTCCAATTGTGCCTGGAGCTAGTCTCTGATCTGTCTCCCATTTACCAGAAGATCTCATTGCAAGGTAAAAAAGGACAAACAAATATTAGGCAAGTCCTGCAATGAACATGCTAGCATTCAGAGGAACTTAATGGCTTCTCCTGATGTTGCCTCTTCTCATGTAAATGGGATTTGCTGACAAAAGATTTTGTATTCTCCCATTTATTATAATTACAATGCTGTCTTCTGCTCTGCAGCATTTGAGTTCTGAAAGAACCTGTTTTGAGAACTGATTGCAAGCATTTCCTCAGCTTTATTAGACAGCAAGTTTTGTGTTGATTCTACTGTTCATAGAGCATTCAAACCTTGCTGGGGC
The DNA here is from genome assembly GCA_013401355.1 of Ceyx cyanopectus. Classification (NCBI taxonomy): domain Eukaryota; kingdom Metazoa; phylum Chordata; class Aves; order Coraciiformes; family Alcedinidae; genus Ceyx; species Ceyx cyanopectus. Next base: position 44,467 of record VYZU01000079.1, on the reverse strand, counting down.
TTGGAGCCACATAGAACCAGCAGTGCTCTTCTCCAGGTGCTCAGTGTTCCAGGGGCACCAGTGGTAGTGCTCCACTTGCACCTGTAATTTCAGAATGAGTTGGCACTTCTGCCAAGTGAGCTCCTGTCCCCTCTGCCAGTGCTGCCTGCTCCATTCCTGTTTCCAGCAGCAGGCAGCATCCTCTGGGAGCACGTGTCAGTGTCACACCTCCTGCTCCTGGAGATCAAACAGTGCTGGTCTGACCTGAACTAGAACTTGTCTTGGCACTCTGGTGTTTGTGAGTGAGAATGTGAGATTGTGCAGCCTCACACAAATGTGAAGGATTTAGATTTGATAGTTGAAAGCATTTCTGCTTTTGTTGATAGTTCTGAATCTTTTGTCTTGCTTCTCCCCAGCCTTGTTTGCTTGATGTTGCTGTTGAGGCTTTATTGCTCCTCAGGAATGCACATGAGCTGACATGCAAAGAGAAGAAACAGCAGGGCCCTACAAACCATTTGATGAACATCAGTTTGGTCTTTAGTGACCCTTTTCATAATGTGTGTGTGTGTGTGAAATACCTTCTCTGCTACAGTTGTGCTCATTCAACATTTTAATTCCCATAGCAACTCATTTTCACCCTCTATCTCTCTGTTGCCAGGGCTGTTCTTCTCATGGATGGCAGATCAATGTGAGCCACAGCAGGTGGGACTGAGGGAGGCTGCTGGGTTTCTTGCTACAGTTGGGTGAATAAATATATGACTAATAATAGTCCAGTGCTGCTTAAGCCACATTTCTGTGCCTGGCAAAAAGTCAACACCTGAAAATTCATATTTGCTCATTTAGATATAAAAACATAGAAATTTGGCCTTACTTAAAAAAATGTCAGTACAGTATCATGTTTAAGCTAATAATGGGGAAGTGTTATGTCTGTGTGAAGGCAGATACTGTGACCATAAAATTATACCAAATGGTGACCTCATAACTGAATTATTTCTTCAGTGCAACCTGGAGCTCCTCTGAGGTGCTGCTCTTTCCCAAGGGAGGCACAGGCAAATGTGTGAACCCCCTCTTGCCATGAATGTAATACCTGATAGCACAGAGTTCTGCAGAAAATACCCACCACACATGGAATACTGTGAGTTCCTCCACATAAATGCATTGGTGTGTGTGCACGAGACTGCACAAATGTCTGCAGTGTGCCTGTGTGTGTGTGTGTGTGTGTGTGTGTGTCCATCAACAGGTCACAGCCCCAAGTTCTCCTTAGACTTGCCAGCAGGAATGGGAGCAGCCTGCCATGCAGAAAGCTCCATTCTCCCCTGTGGCATGTTCCAGGCAAGGGAGCCTCTGGGCAACAAGGAGAGTTGTGTCAGGAGGCATGAAAACACTTGCTGTGTGACACGTGTGGTGGGGCTCTTGCAGAGCCTGCAAATCATACAGCTTGGGGCATTGCTCACAGCACAGGCTGGGAATGCTGGCTTGGGACATCATGCATCATATCCCTGGCATCATGCTTACATATCCCTGGCACTCGAGTGTGGGCTAAATGGAGGAGGAAGCAGTGTGGGTTCCATGTCCATATCCCTCACCCAGGGAATGAAATTGGTTCCTAACATCACTGGAGTGAGTGGATAAGAAGGAAGCAAGGCAGCTCTTTTTCCTCACTCCACTTAAGAAAGAAACCCCTAATGCTGTAAAGGAGACTCAGGTTTCTTGCTAAGCTTTCCCCCACACCTTCCTGCTGGGTTTTTATATCTCTTAAACAACCCCAGATACTGTTGATTTAAATTCAGTCAAATTGCACTCTCCATGCAGTAAAAAAAATGGTGTTCATACAGCCCTTTATGTGTGTGTGTCTGTGTGTGTGCCTTGAAAATGCCTCTCAGCATGGACTGCAGGTGGCCTTGGATACCATCTGTGATTTATTTCTGGCAAGAATTAAAATACCAGCACCATTTGTTAGCCTGTTTTTTACAGCGAGGCAGAAACGTGCAGCACTGCTTTGCTGTGACTGCCAGGGATGCATTTGCTTCTGCAGCTCTTGAGTGCCCTTCTGACACTTGATGTTCCTTAGGTCAGGCCCTTGGAGCAAGCCCTCTGCTTTAGACACATGATCCCTGCCTGTTTTGGGGGGTGGGTGTGCCACCTCTACTCATGTTTTTTTCTGCTTTTTAGTGATCCAGTACCAGTCGGCGAAGGCACAGGTTTTATTTACTCCAACCCCAGGCTGGTGTAAGTGCAGCTGTGAGCCCTGATGCAGAGGCACTGTGTGTGTCTTGTGCCTGCCCCCCCAGCACTGCAATCTGGGCACACCAGGCTCCCTGCTGGAGGGTGGTGTTGACAAGCAGGGTCCCTTCCTAGACTCTGCCTTCTGTCTCTGTGGTGCAGCTCCTTCTGCACTCTTCTCAGGGGCTTTTCAAATGCATCTTCGTGGAGAAGACCCCCCCGAGCCATGAGCATGTTGCTTTGTAGCCCTCCTCAGGGTCATTTCTCTGGCTGCTTGCTTGCCAGGGGCTGGTGCTAACCACCTGGGGACTAGAAAATGCTTCCCTAATGGAGATGCAAAGCCTCTGTCTGATTGGGATAAGACATCTGTTTTGGTTTTTATGTGGGCTATGCAGAGATGAGCTTTCAGCTGGATTTTACAGGTGTTTAAGTCTACTGTTCACTTCTGGCTAATGAGGACCTCAAATCCAAGGGTTAATGACTTGTTCACACAAGCCATTTCTTGGATGGATTCTGCAGAAATTCTTTATGTGAGAGCATCAACAGGCAGCCCAGTTTGATAGCCTCCTGTTGCCTCAGCACTGCAGGGAATCATAGAATCATAGATATTAGGGGTTGGAAGGGACCTAGAAGATCATCCAGGAGAGTTTAGCAGGAATTGATTTATATTTAGCTGTGACATTTTTATTTAACTTTAAATACCTTTTTTTTTTTTTTTTTCCTCATCTCTAACTTTTAAGCTTCTACCCCTTCCCAAGTTTGAAAACTGAACAAAAATTCATAAAATGTAATAGTGTTTGCTACAGGTATATTTTTTAAATGACTGGTTGGGTTTTGTGGGTTTGTTGGTTTTTTTTTCCTTAACTGATGTTAAAAGATTTTGTGGAGTTTGGTCAATTTACAGATTAAATCCAGCCTCTGAATTACATTGTTTTAATTCATTCTGAAGTACATCTTTACTGAGAGCTTACCTAAACGCATGGAAATTAGTGTGATGTAATATTAAAATTGGCTTAAAATTCGATGTCAGAGTATAAAAATTTGGCAGTGATGAAATATTAACCATGCCCTCTTCTCACTTTTGCTGCAAAATGATGCCAATAAAATATTACAGTATGTGTAGGAATAGGCCAAAACATGCCTTGAAAACAAGTTGCCATGCTGCCAGCAAGTCCCTGGGCTTTGATAATTGCATCCTGGCTGTGCACTTAGTGTGGCTGAGCTGGGCCTTGCAGCAGGGGTGTGCAGGCACTGGGGGAGCTGGGAGGCAGGGTCTTGTAAGGTTCTTCAGCCCCTCTTGTATTCTTACCATGAGCACTGCCAGCCAGCCTGCTTTCTCCCAGCAGAGCAGCAGTGGTAATTAATCGGAGCTGCTTCAAAGGTGGAGTGTTCCCTGGGAGTGCTGGGTTTCAGTGTATTCTTTAATCAAAAGATGCATTAACAAGACCCAGCCACGCTCTGGCTCCCCAGCTTGCTGCTTTTTCTTTCCAGCAGAAATGAATATGCTTGGAAATATTGTGCAAGTTGATGCAGGCAGGTTATTGATGCAGGTTTTTGCTTTCTTCTGATGCTGCCATACCGTGGCAGGTACAGATCCACAGATGTCAGGGGTTGGAAGGGAGCTAGAAGATCATCTAGTCCAACCCCCCCTGCCAGAGCAGGGGCACCTAGACCAAGTCACCCAGGAACAGATCCAGGTGGGGCTGGAATGTCTCCAGAGCAGGAGACTCCACAACCTCCCTGGGCAGCCCCTGCCAGCCTCTGCCACCCTCACTGGGAAAAAGTTCTTCTTGTGTTTCCCCTCAACCTCTTGTGCTCCAACTGACTCCCATTGCCTCTTGTCCTGTCACTGGATGACACTGAGCAGAGTCTGGCTCCATCCTCCCTACACTGCCCTTAACATATTGATAGACACTGATGAGCTCCCCCTCGGTCTCCTCTGCTCCAGGCTCAAGAGCCCCAGCTCTCTCAGCCTCTCCACAGCAGGGAGATCTCCACTCCCTGCAGCATCTTGGTGCCCTGCACTGGACTCTTCAGTGAATCTCTATCTTTTTTGAACTGGGGTGTCCAAAACTGGACACAGCACTTGAGGTGGGGTCTCAGCAGTGCAGAGTAGAGGGGGAGGAGACCCTCCCTTGTTAGGTTAATGATGGCCAGTGTTTCCTAGAGCTTTCATGCAAGCTCCAAGGACTCATGTTTCAAGTCCCTGGCAATGCATTCTGGATTATCACTGATACTCAGAGGGTGGTGAGGGGTTGGGCGCTGGGGAGAGTCAGCCCAGTGCATGCCATCCCAGGGCTGTCCAAGCTCTCTGAGGTGGCTCTGAGCTACTTTCAATTACCTCTTTCCTCACGTGGTGGCTGTGGGGGGCTGCAGCCTTTTCCATGCTGTCCATGGTGGTTTCCCAGGCTAACTGCCCTGCAGTTGCTCTCTGCCCCTGCACAGCCATGCCTGGGTATAACACCCATGTCAATGCTCTGAAGAACAAGTGGAGGGGGAGTTTTCCCGCTGATGCTTTTTGCCCCCTGGATGTTTGTGACACCAGAGCAAGGGCTGTTCAGAGGCAGGACTCCCAGGGGAGTTTGCCAGTTGTTTAAAGAGGTGTCTCTCAAAGGGAATTAAAAGAATTAAAATTCTTGGTAGATTATAGGTTGTAGTCATGACAACAAATTCTCTCCCTTTCTCTTCAGGAATTGTCTTCTAGTTCAGATATGTTGCTGGACAAACCTCCTTAATTTTATTTATTAAAAAAAAAATCCAACAAAACTGGATATTTGGGGTAATATCAGCATTAAATTTAAAAGTTAACTTTAATGGTCAGCAGTGTTTTCATGACTGTATGTTTTATGCCTGGTATCTTTTTGTGAAACTGGAAATCTTTTGAATCTGCAAGTCAATAATGCTTTTGTTCAGAAGTATTAGAGATAAAAAATAAGCCTAAAATAAGTGAGGATAATTGCTAACAGGAGTTCTTGTGCAGTGTATACCTGTAATAGTTAAAGGGAATGCTGTTTAAATTTATTCTGACAATTGCAGATATGGCACTGGAGGAATCATTTGAATTATTCATTCTGCAACGAGGAAACATCCCACTTCTCTTCAGAAATGAAATCTCAGTCTGATCTAAAATACACTTTTATAGGCTAGTTTCCTTTTCTTAAAAAAAAAAATAAAATTTTGCTGTTTCAGGACTTCTATTATAATTACCTGTGAACTTATTGTTTTTAAAGAAAATTGTTCTGATTTCTAGGAAGGGAGAAACTGATTTCTTTTAATTTATTTTTTTTTAACATGAACTGTTTCTTGTAGAATAAGTTTAATGAAATTCAGCTTTCTTTCATAAATAATGGAGCACTTGCATTTGATTAGGTGAAGCCTAGAGGAATTTCTACCTAATCAGCTGCATAGCAAGAAGGAGATTGCCTGCAGACTGTTACCATTGTCAGTGGTGGTGGCAGGGAAAATCCAGCTCTGTGTGTCCAGATAGAAAGCTTTGTTTCTTGGGAGAAGCTGTAAAGCAAGATATCTGTTCCAACAACCATTTCCTTGCATCTCAGTGTCCTGGCTGTTTGCAAAGCAAGGTCTGGGTTCTCTGTATTGGCATGAAGACACTTCAGGATAACTGGAGACCTCCTTGCCCTGGTAAATTGTTTCTGACCCTTCCAAGACATAAATACACGTGGGGAAGAGATAACCCTTGCATCCTACTGCTTATAGTCAAACAAGATCTACATTGGGAAGCTGTTGAGGGTGGTGTTAATAGTGTAAAACCTCAGGCTCTGGCTACTTTACTAGAGCTGATATTCTCTTAGGGCTTGGTTGTGCTCACTGCTGAACCCACCTGAGTGGGATCTTGCTCTCATCCACCATAAGAAAGTAATATTCCCAACAGAACCCTAACAGCAAAGCCCAGCACCACTGCCTGCTCTCACTGCACTCAGATTTTTCTCTTAACATTTGTTCAGATATGGAAATTTGCACGTGTTGGAAGTTTTTCAGGAGAGATGCTAAGCATTTTAGCTGACAAGTTGTGCCAGCTGAGTTTGTTTTTTTCAGTTGTGTTTCTTGGAAAGGGAAATGAGATGTAATGAATACGTGTGAAACACAAGGAATAAACTCCAGGAAGCAGGGTAGATGTGCTTGTATCCTGTGATTTGCTGGTGAGAAGTTTCAGCTCTGAAGTGTATTTATGGAGCTGCTGGTCAGAACTGTGCAGTTTACAGCTGAGATCAGTTCTCTTTTGTTTTTAATACTGAGTTTTCACCCCTCTCCAAACTGGTGCAGGCAGATCTCTTGGGCCTAAAATGTCATGGCAGGCCAAGAACAGAATTAGTTGCTGAAATTTTGGTCAGTGCCCACTCATAGCTCAGGTGACTTCATGTCAGAGCTGTTTATACATGTGGGCACTGCCAGCAGCAGTGCACAGTGTTTATCATAGTCAAAAGGGGAAAAAAAACCTCAAAAATATCACTTCCAAACTTTCTTTTTGTCCAAAGCAATGTGAAAATTCCATGAACTCAATGGGAAAAGGCTAAGCCCTTGGTCTTCACTCAAGAGCCCAGTCAAGGTATCACCCAGGGCATGGGGAGCTGCATCCTTCAGTGATCACTCCTCTGCCATGTGGCTCTGCAATACTTGCCTGCTAGGCTTGGTGTTGGGTGGAAAAAGGACTTGGGGCTCTTCTCTGAGCACCACTGAGAATTTAAGCAGCTGAATGAACCATGATGTCCTCCTTCATTCGTGGAGAATTTAACAGAGATGGACTGGGCTCAGTATGTAGTCTTATAACTGAAACAGGGAGATGTAAAGTGGTAAAAAATTAAAACTAAAAGCTTAGGCAATTCATAACATTAAGCAGTCAGTTTCCAGATTTTTAAAAAAATATTTTTCCTTGGTCCTGAAAACATTGTTCAAGAGCTGATTTCAGGTTTCATTCTGCACTTTATTATCACTTCAATTGTGGAAAACTGATAAAAAAAACTAAACACCAAAAAAAAAACCCCTATGAAATGGATTAATTTAAGCAGTGTTGTGTTGATTTCTGTACATGTCAAAACATATTTCCTTTGGAAGCATGTTTTTGACAATGCAGTTCTTGCTTGTTTGGAAAACATTTTGAATAAAGACATGCAAGCTGCTTGAGGCACTTTGCCTTTTGCTTGGGGGGTAAAATGGGCTTTCAAAGCTTGCTTTGCCCTGGAGGCATGCAGGAGCTGTAGGTGAAGATCTGCTTTACAGCCTCTTTGTCAGCTGAAAAGGTTCCTCTGGAACTGGAGAGCAGATTTTCCTTGCTAACATCCTTTGCTTTACCAAGTCCCAAGCAGCAGTGATGGCAGCATTATTGGCTTTATTAGGCAGTTAATGAGTGTAAGTTCCTATTTCCCTTTTTCCTAGGCTGTACCCTCGTCATGCAAGTGCTCTCAACAACCTGGGGACGTTGACCAAAGATGTGGTGGAGGCCAAGGACTACTACAGGCGTGCCTTGCAGCTCAACCCTCAGCACAACAGAGCTCTCTTCAACCTGGGCAACCTGCTCAAGTAAGTTAACCCACAGCTGGCACTGGGGCTTTTTCTACCAGCTGGTGAAGGAATGGTGTTACTTCTCAGCACAGAGGTGAGGTGTAGTTGGGATGCAGATGCTGCTTACAGTTGTGTTTCAGTTGGAGGGGATTCACTCGTCCCACCTGAAGTGGTGGCTGAACTGAACTGATCACCTGAGGTTCCCATCTCAATGAAGAGGTGATGCAGGTCTAATAAACAACACAGGTTCCCTGTCTGGAGGTTCCCCCTCATCCTCATTAGCTGGGTGAAGGGTTGATGCATAGTTTAGACATAAGCACCTAACTGAGGTGCTCAGAGCAGCAGAAGCTTCATCCAGTTGCAGAGGGTGGGAGTCTGTATTGAGGGTAAAGCTGGCTTACATCCCTATGCTCTGCTGAGCAAGAAGACAAGTTAATCAGCTAATCATTCCACTCAGTGCTGTTTAGAGCATCACCCTTTAGCAAGAAGAATAGCAGACAATCACAATCATGCAAATTGATTTGACTAACCTTACCTGAATTCTGAGCTGAAATTTGTGCAAGAAGCTTTGCTGAGTAAGAGAAGATCTGCTTAGGGGTGCAGTTGAAAAATCCCAAACATCTCTATTCCTGCAATACTGTTTTGCACCAGCAAATCCCCCAAACCTTGTTTTTGTGAGGATAGTGTGTTATTTGCTGACAGAACTGCATGAACTGTAGCATTAAAAGCACTTTTTTGTTTTCTCATGTAAACTGGTGATAAGTCTCTTGTTGATCTTTCAGAGGAGCTTGAACTTTAGTGTTGGACTGGTTTTAAAGTGGCACTGCCTTATCAAAACATACTTCATCTGCTCCTGAAATGTTACATGCAGTGTGAATTTATGTGACAGATATTAAGTGTAATTCTGAAGTTCTGCCTGGTGCATTTGGTAGTGGAGGAGTTATCAGAGTAATATTACAAGTAAAGCTGATGGCAGCTAATTCTTAAATGGAAAGGTAGGCAAGTGCTTTACTGGAAATGCTCACAAGAAAGGAAAATAGTAAAGGCAGACTTATTACAAGAGAAATGGAAGATCTTTCTATTATTCATCAAAATCTGGTTGATTGAAATCAATCTCAGGTGGCAAATGCTGTTTAAAAATACATTTTGTCCTTTTAATCCACCGTGCCTGCCTTACTTTTTATTCCATGTGATTTTTATTTTATTCTTACATATGAATATAAAATAATGTAAGCCAGAAGCAGAACCAGGGCATCCCATGTCACTAATGTTTCAAATCTGGCCTGTTGGTGAGCTCTTAGGACCAAGCAGATGGGTAGGAGCTGAATTTGTTGTACTGGCAAAGCACAGAGATGAGATGTGGGAAAATGTCTTAGAAATGCTGTTTGTTTTGTGTGCCACATGTCATGTTTTCCCTAATGTGTCAGTTAAGATACTGTGTCCTGTGTGTGCTCTGCATCTCTCTCTGATGCCATATATTGCAGTATTTTAAAGGTGTGATGTTTGTGCTAAACTTGTTAAAAGAAAGTACTCAGCTCCCACCTGCCCTTTTCCCTCCCATTTTCCANTTCAAGAGCTGATTTCAGGTTTCATTCTGCACTTTATTATCACTTCAATTGTGGAAAACTGATAAAAAAAACTAAACACCAAAAAAAAAACCCCTATGAAATGGATTAATTTAAGCAGTGTTGTGTTGATTTCTGTACATGTCAAAACATATTTCCTTTGGAAGCATGTTTTTGACAATGCAGTTCTTGCTTGTTTGGAAAACATTTTGAATAAAGACATGCAAGCTGCTTGAGGCACTTTGCCTTTTGCTTGGGGGGTAAAATGGGCTTTCAAAGCTTGCTTTGCCCTGGAGGCATGCAGGAGCTGTAGGTGAAGATCTGCTTTACAGCCTCTTTGTCAGCTGAAAAGGTTCCTCTGGAACTGGAGAGCAGATTTTCCTTGCTAACATCCTTTGCTTTACCAAGTCCCAAGCAGCAGTGATGGCAGCATTATTGGCTTTATTAGGCAGTTAATGAGTGTAAGTTCCTATTTCCCTTTTTCCTAGGCTGTACCCTCGTCATGCAAGTGCTCTCAACAACCTGGGGACGTTGACCAAAGATGTGGTGGAGGCCAAGGACTACTACAGGCGTGCCTTGCAGCTCAACCCTCAGCACAACAGAGCTCTCTTCAACCTGGGCAACCTGCTCAAGTAAGTTAACCCACAGCTGGCACTGGGGCTTTTTCTACCAGCTGGTGAAGGAATGGTGTTACTTCTCAGCACAGAGGTGAGGTGTAGTTGGGATGCAGATGCTGCTTACAGTTGTGTTTCAGTTGGAGGGGATTCACTCGTCCCACCTGAAGTGGTGGCTGAACTGAACTGATCACCTGAGGTTCCCATCTCAATGAAGAGGTGATGCAGGTCTAATAAACAACACAGGTTCCCTGTCTGGAGGTTCCCCCTCATCCTCATTAGCTGGGTGAAGGGTTGATGCATAGTTTAGACATAAGCACCTAACTGAGGTGCTCAGAGCAGCAGAAGCTTCATCCAGTTGCAGAGGGTGGGAGTCTGTATTGAGGGTAAAGCTGGCTTACATCCCTATGCTCTGCTGAGCAAGAAGACAAGTTAATCAGCTAATCATTCCACTCAGTGCTGTTTAGAGCATCACCCTTTAGCAAGAAGAATAGCAGACAATCACAATCATGCAAATTGATTTGACTAACCTTACCTGAATTCTGAGCTGAAATTTGTGCAAGAAGCTTTGCTGAGTAAGAGAAGATCTGCTTAGGGGTGCAGTTGAAAAATCCCAAACATCTCTATTCCTGCAATACTGTTTTGCACCAGCAAATCCCCCAAACCTTGTTTTTGTGAGGATAGTGTGTTATTTGCTGACAGAACTGCATGAACTGTAGCATTAAAAGCACTTTTTTGTTTTCTCATGTAAACTGGTGATAAGTCTCTTGTTGATCTTTCAGAGGAGCTTGAACTTTAGTGTTGGACTGGTTTTAAAGTGGCACTGCCTTATCAAAACATACTTCATCTGCTCCTGAAATGTTACATGCAGTGTGAATTTATGTGACAGATATTAAGTGTAATTCTGAAGTTCTGCCTGGTGCATTTGGTAGTGGAGGAGTTATCAGAGTAATATTACAAGTAAAGCTGATGGCAGCTAATTCTTAAATGGAAAGGTAGGCAAGTGCTTTACTGGAAATGCTCACAAGAAAGGAAAATAGTAAAGGCAGACTTATTACAAGAGAAATGGAAGATCTTTCTATTATTCATCAAAATCTGGTTGATTGAAATCAATCTCAGGTGGCAAATGCTGTTTAAAAATACATTTTGTCCTTTTAATCCACCGTGCCTGCCTTACTTTTTATTCCATGTGATTTTTATTTTATTCTTACATATGAATATAAAATAATGTAAGCCAGAAGCAGAACCAGGGCATCCCATGTCACTAATGTTTCAAATCTGGCCTGTTGGTGAGCTCTTAGGACCAAGCAGATGGGTAGGAGCTGAATTTGTTGTACTGGCAAAGCACAGAGATGAGATGTGGGAAAATGTCTTAGAAATGCTGTTTGTTTTGTGTGCCACATGTCATGTTTTCCCTAATGTGTCAGTTAAGATACTGTGTCCTGTGTGTGCTCTGCATCTCTCTCTGATGCCATATATTGCAGTATTTTAAAGGTGTGATGTTTGTGCTAAACTTGTTAAAAGAAAGTACTCAGCTCCCACCTGCCCTTTTCCCCCCCATTTTCCAGACTTTTTTTTTTTTTTTGCTTTCCAAAACAGCCTTGTGCATCTGTACACACCAATGGAATTCTAATGGAAACTGGGTGGGTGTGTATATAGGGCAACCAGTATTCTGAAGACATTAGATTTTAGTATCATCTAGGTAACAAATTAAAATGTGCAGAATATTACAGGTATTACTTTCTGGCTGTGCTATGAGATATTCTGTAGAGTGCTTTTCTTTTTAAACAAGGCAAAGAGATGATAAATGGTCAAGCCATAAAAGCATTTTCTCTCTTCTTTGAAGGAGGATTTGGAAGTTTAGTTGGTTTGGTTTGGTGGTTTGTTGGGTTTTTTTCTGTGGAAGTCCTAGGTGAAAATGGATGCTGCCATTTTGTGTTTGCATGTCATGAAGACAGCTGTGTGCCAGAAGATGAATGTTCTCAGGAAGCATTGCAGGGTAATGGCTGAATAAGCCCCTGGTTTTGTTTACATATCCTAAAATAAAGTTGTATGTCATCATTTTCTTGCCTCACACAAATATTGGAGAGTAGATAATTAAACAATGCCAACAGATTTCTTAGCTAAAATAGACTGGAAAGATGGCCAACCTAGAAGTGAGAAAACTTTCTATGCTTCCATGGTCTGTGATCAGCAAAACAGAGCAGCCTGATTCTGCCTTCTTGTGTTTTGTTTTGAAGTTTCCCATTATATAAATATTTGGCTCCTCTATATAGATTCAGTTTTGTTGAGATACAGCTTGAAAAGCTGAGATAAATATCCTTCAGAATACCTCATGAATTTACAGCCTGTGAGATAGTCTGTAAAGAGCAAAGAAATAAAATATTAGGAAGATAGGAGGTAAATATTTATCTCAGCTTTCTGTTGCAGTGAGAATGGAAGGCAGTTCTTTTTGCAGTAGTGTATATATAATATGTGTGTGTATATCTGTACCTAAAGCACTCCAATATTCACTATTTCTTAGGAAGAAAAGCCTCATAACTCTTCTCTGCTTTGAGAATATTATGGCTTCATTGTCAGGGGGAAATGCCTAGGAATGTCCACTGAACCCTTGAATTTATTCAAAGTATTGATTCTCTTCTCAGCACACAACATGTCCTGTGCATTTGTTGCTGGGGTTTGGTCTAAGTTTAGCAAACCCAGGTCTACCCTCATTGATACAGGTGGCTGAGGATGCTGAAAAGCAGCAGATAAAATATAATGTGCATTGAGATTTAGCTCTTTTGAGTATGGAATGTTCCATTCAAAGAGGCAAACTGAGCATAATGTTCAGGATACTATGTCTGGGTGGTCTCTGCTTGGGATACTCTGCACTGCATGAAGTGCTGTAGTTATTCATCAGTAAAATGCAGACATTGAAAAAAAACCAAACCCAAGCTCTGGTGCTGAACAGTTGTGGAGCCCTTCTGGGGTTGTGTGTTTCTGGCTGTAATTCAACCAAACTAACTTCACAAAATCCAACAAATCTTGCAAGTTAAAATGTCTTCTGTAGCACTCATTCCTAGGCTGGTCTTTCTGTTGCAAAATGACTTTGCTCCAGTGCTGGCAGACCACACACAGTCCTGTGCATCACCAGATTGCTGGGGGGGGTGGTTTCAGCTGATGCTTCTCCAACTGTGGGGCACTGCAAAAATGTGGAAGAGATGCTCTTGACTGGGACATGCTGACTGCAGAGGGGAGGCTGGTGGATGGATGAGAAGAGGATCAGGAGAGGGCACTGTAAAGCAAAGTAATTTGGGAAAAATTGGATTAAGTGAACAAATACTCCTCACCTCAGTTGAATTTGTTCCTCTCTGCCACAGCAGAGGTATGTATTACCTAGGCTTTTGTGCTCCAGATCCCAAGTTCACAGTGCATTGATGTATCAGACTGCTCTTCCAGTGCTCTGTGCTCCCCCCAGTTGCTTGAGTTTTATATAACCAACAACCTCAGTTGTGCAAAGCATTGGCCTTCATCCAGCAAAGCACTTCAGCCAGTAATTATTTTTCATCTTGCATACATAAAAGTTAAGTGTGCATTTAAGTGCTTGGCCAGAGCTCTCTGTGCCTTACACAGAGCTCCTGAGCCTTCTGAGGAACTATTGGAACTGCTTTTTTAAATGTAATTCAGCCTGTCACATAAATACATGCTATAATCTTTCCCTCTCTCCCCCCATTTTGGGGAGACAAACGTTGTTCTTGCATCAAATTTAAAAAGAAAAGGCCAACTGAGTAATTAAGAGACTTGTCTCATGTTCAGAGTGTGTGCTTGTGTTAATGGGAACTTTTACTGCTGCTGAGTGGATCACTTGATCCTTTTATTTCTGTAGCTGGCATTTCCTTCATTTTTTTTAAACCAAACTTTAATACCTTTATAAAGTGGTCATCTGGTTTTGATTTAGAGAAATGTGTCATGAAACTCCAGCCAAGGGATCCAAAAGTTTTATAAATTGACATGCTAGCTAGCCTCTAATTAGTGCAGGAAAAGTGGGTCTTTATTTGTTTTTGCTTCATTCATGTAATTTAGATGGAGCACCACTAGAAAAAGAAAAAGATTAGCACAACTGGTTTTACTTAGCTTAATGCACAGGCAAAATACTCTGCCAGTTACACAGCTAGAAATGGAAAAAAAAATAATCTGCAAAGCCACATATATTATCAGCTGAAATTTACACCTTATAAACAAGATCTGGTTACTTGACCATATCACTCAGATGAAATCTAAGG
>VYZU01000079.1:0-29735 GCA_013401355.1 Ceyx cyanopectus | reverse complement strand
CTGAACCCTTGAATTTATTCAAAGTATTGATTCTCTTCTCAGCACACAACATGTCCTGTGCATTTGTTGCTGGGGTTTGGTCTAAGTTTAGCAAACCCAGGTCTACCCTCATTGATACAGGTGGCTGAGGATGCTGAAAAGCAGCAGATAAAATATAATGTGCATTGAGATTTAGCTCTTTTGAGTATGGAATGTTCCATTCAAAGAGGCAAACTGAGCATAATGTTCAGGATACTATGTCTGGGTGGTCTCTGCTTGGGATACTCTGCACTGCATGAAGTGCTGTAGTTATTCATCAGTAAAATGCAGACATTGAAAAAAAACCAAACCCAAGCTCTGGTGCTGAACAGTTGTGGAGCCCTTCTGGGGCTGTGTGTTTCTGGCTGTAATTCAACCAAACTAACTTCACAAAATCCAACAAATCTTGCAAGTTAAAATGTCTTCTGTAGCACTCATTCCTAGGCTGGTCTTTCTGTTGCAAAATGACTTTGCTCCAGTGCTGGCAGACCACACACAGTCCTGTGCATCACCAGATTGCTGGGGGGGGTGGTTTCAGCTGATGCTTCTCCAACTGTGGGGCACTGCAAAAATGTGGAAGAGATGCTCTTGACTGGGACATGCTGACTGCAGAGGGGAGGCTGGTGGATGGATGAGAAGAGGATCAGGAGAGGGCACTGTAAAGCAAAGTAATTTGGGAAAAATTGGATTAAGTGAACAAATACTCCTCACCTCAGTTGAATTTGTTCCTCTCTGCCACAGCAGAGGTATGTATTACCTAGGCTTTTGTGCTCCAGATCCCAAGTTCACAGTGCATTGATGTATCAGACTGCTCTTCCAGTGCTCTGTGCTCCCCCCAGTTGCTTGAGTTTTATATAACCAACAACCTCAGTTGTGCAAAGCATTGGCCTTCATCCAGCAAA
The DNA here is from genome assembly GCA_013401355.1 of Ceyx cyanopectus. Classification (NCBI taxonomy): domain Eukaryota; kingdom Metazoa; phylum Chordata; class Aves; order Coraciiformes; family Alcedinidae; genus Ceyx; species Ceyx cyanopectus. The sequence continues at coordinate 28,815 of VYZU01000079.1, read as the reverse complement.
GCACTTCAGCCAGTAATTATTTTTCATCTTGCATACATAAAAGTTAAGTGTGCATTTAAGTGCTTGGCCAGAGCTCTCTGTGCCTTACACAGAGCTCCTGAGCCTTCTGAGGAACTATTGGAACTGCTTTTTTAAATGTAATTCAGCCTGTCACATAAATACATGCTATAATCTTTCCCTCTCTCCCCCCATTTTGGGGAGACAAACGTTGTCTTGCATCAAATTTAAAAAGAAAAGGCCAACTGAGTAATTAAGAGACTTGTCTCATGTTCAGAGTGTGTGCTTGTGTTAATGGGAACTTTTACTGCTGCTGAGTGGATCACTTGATCCTTTTATTTCTGTAGCTGGCATTTCCTTCATTTTTTTTAAACCAAACTTTAATACCTTTATAAAGTGGTCATCTGGTTTTGATTTAGAGAAATGTGTCATGAAACTCCAGCCAAGGGATCCAAAAGTTTTATAAATTGACATGCTAGCTAGCCTCTAATTAGTGCAGGAAAAGTGGGTCTTTATTTGTTTTTGCTTCATTCATGTAATTTAGATGGAGCACCACTAGAAAAAGAAAAAGATTAGCACAACTGGTTTTACTTAGCTTAATGCACAGGCAAAATACTCTGCCAGTTACACAGCTAGAAATGGAAAAAAAAATAATCTGCAAAGCCACATATATTATCAGCTGAAATTTACACCTTATAAACAAGATCTGGTTACTTGACCATATCACTCAGATGAAATCTAAGGCCAGCATGGCAAGATGTTCACATATTTTCTGTGTCCCAGAGCCCTTTGTTTCTTTTTGTAAATCCTGTTCTTCGTATTCTTTCTACACTCAACACAAGGAAAATGTTGTTCCAGTCAAGCTGAACACCCTTAGATGTTTATTCAGGAAGCTTTCTCATTTATCCAAGGAAAGAAATACAGAGTGATACTGGAGAAATTGTAGCTCAAATAAATATCCTTAGATTTTTGTTCAGAAAACCTTCTCTGTTTTCCATAGTAATAAATACAGAGCAATGATGGGGAAAAAAAAAAGCCCTAGTTTGTCAGTACAGTCATCTCTCAACTGTCTCTCTTCATAATCCTTGGATCTGAAGAGCAGATGCCTCTAGCCTACAGATCAACTTGCTAAGGAGTTATTTAAAGATGCCAGGTAGATTTAGCTTAAATTTCCAAGTGTTAATTTAATGAAGTCACAGGTAGGTCTATGACAGCATTTGTTTTGTAGGAACATGAAAAGACTCTGCAGAGTTTTTTGAAGGAAATGCCAATGTTTGGTGTGTCCAACCTTCTGATGTGAGAGCAGGGTTGGTGAAATCCAATGTCCTGTCCCCAGGTCAGTCAGTGCCTGGGCAACATGCCTGGGGCCAGACTTCCAGAAGCTGACTGCAAGCCCAGTATTACCCTGACAGCATCTCATCATGCTTGGGGACACTTCTCCTCCTTTGTCCTTCGTGTATCTTTAACTCATTGTGGGAGGAATGGTTTGCAATTGGATGTATTTTCCATAAAGAGAAACATTGAGAGGCACAGTAGGACTGTAGTTTACAGAATCTAGTGGTTCTGACTCAAAAGACAGAACATGTGGCCTGTGCTGCTTGCACAATAGCCAAAATGAAGTATTTTTGCTCTTCAGGGAGTGGGATTGAGGGATCCACTGTTCTGTGAATTTTGAATCATTGCACAGTGATTAGTATGACAGTCACCAGAATAGCAGACCAAAAGAAGGATTCCTTAAAGTGGAATAAATAAAGGAATAAATAAAGGATAAAGGTGGAATAAATAAAGGAATAAATAAAGGATAAAAGTGGAATAAATAAAGGATTCCTCCAGCTCCTGGGAATAACATATGAAAACAGTGATGGGCTGAGGAGATGCTGGGTACTCACTGCTGGAGAGGGGGCATGAGTGAATCATTTAGTCTTTGTTGAAAAGCTTGTTCTGGAGACTTTCACATGTCTTTAAAGTAGCTAATCAGTGGGATGCCCCAACCATGTGCTTACAGGAGTGTTTCTTTCTCCCCCCCACCCATTCCCATCTTGCAGGTCCCAAGGCAAGAAGGAGGAAGCTGTCATCCTGCTGAGGGACTCCATTAAGTATGGCCCAGAGTTTGCAGATGCTTACTCAAGCCTGGCCTCTCTGCTAGCTGAGCAGGTAAGGGGCTCCCAGCAGAGCAGCCTTGTCATGGCTGCTGTCTCTGCTGCTCTAGCTGCTTCAGAGGTGTCTTGTTCAGGATGAGAGGCAACTCGTTTGCTGTGAGTAATTGACACCCCTGTGGTGCTGAATGAAATCACTGCTGAAGTTGTGGTGAAGTCTTAATCTCTTGCACCCTGGATGTTGTGGCAGCAGAACAGGCAAGTTTCCCCCCCAGAACATACCCCCCCCCCCCCCCGTGGAGATAACCTTCAGATCTCACAATGAATCTCTGCAAAGCCAGGAAATGTTGGGAACCAGGTGGCTCTGCTGCCTGAATCCCCACCTTTAGGTGCACCTGTCAGACTATGGCTCTTCATTTCCCTGCTATGTGAGCAGGGAGAGGAGATGGGAGGGCTCACTGGCTTTATGGAGCAGCTGTTGGGTATTTTATTGAAGCTCATTGTTGAGTATGTGCAGCCAGGCCTATATTGATTGTGCACAATGGGGCTGTGCTCTGGAGGCAGGATTACTCATTTTCTCTTGGGCTGCTTCCCCATGCTCTCATTACTCAGGGCTTTCCCTACTCTCTGTGGCAATTTCTACAAGGTCCCTGTGAGGTGAAATACTGTCCCCATGAAGTAAAAGAGAAATTTAGGCATAAAATGTTTGAGTTGATAAGAGCCACCTATGATATATGTGGGTTACTGAAAAATGTGCTATTTTATTTTCCCTTTTAAATGACTTTCAAATATTTGAATATAATCAATATCAGCTTTGGGGATCTAGAAATATAGTGTACGAATTGAAAGTTCCTATTTCTTGAATGGGAGATGTCTTTTGAATAAGCCTGTCAATAAAGAGTCTCCTGCAAGGATAGGAAATTAATCTTCTGCAATGATACTTGGGTTTAACATTAATTGAAATTATTAATTAGAACTATTGATTTTAAGGTCTACGGAGCAATAAAACCATTAGAGAGTTCCTAGTCCTTCTGCCCAAAGAAAAAGCCATTAGTAAGTCCAGCAATAATTAATCTACTCTTACATATAGATTTTTCATCCTCTTGTGACTTGAGTAAGTGTCAGGGTAAAAGGATAGTGCAGTTTCCCAAGAAAATGGTGATTTCCTTCAGGCTTTTACAGCTTTTTCATGGTCAGCCACAGCAGATAGTCACCTGATTGTGCATCTCCTGCCTCCCACACCTATCTCAGTGACTACAGCAGGGGCTGTCCCACCAATATGTGCTGCTGCCCATGGCTGTGGGCTGCAGAATCACATCCAACACTGCATGCTTCCTGGAGGAGTGTGAGCAGAAACTTTGGCATCTTCATCATCATCCTGTCATCAAAGGATGACCCCGTTTTACAGCTTCTTTGTCCAGGAAATAGCATCCAAAATGACTAACAGAGCTCTTTTTCTGTCTGCTGGTGGCCCAGAGCCTACCTGGCACTGTAGGGGTGTGTGATGCCAGGCAGTGTGCAGCAGTCTGCATGGACAGCATCCCCGTGGAGCTCTGGGGAAGGGAGCACAAAGTGGTTCCTCTTGCTGGCCTGTGATGGAAAGGGGCTGAAGTGCCATATGAGGCACCTTAAAATAACTCACCCCAGGTGACCACGACCCTGACAAGCTGCTGCTCCTCCAGCTCTGCACTAAGGCTGAGAAGAGAGTAAAGGAGTCAGTGTGGCTCAGTGAAATAGTGCTGGGATTGCCTTGGTCAGTCCCACACAGCACCTTCCCCCCTGTCTTAGAGGCAATCAATCCAAAGTAAGGTTTATGGGGCCTCTTACAGCTCTAAAAAATTGCTCCTAAGAGAAGTGTCTCATGTGCCAGGGAATTAGCCTCTAACTCAATGTAATTGCCCTTTTCTCTCCTTGATGCTTGATTCTAGAGGCAAAGCCGATGTGGAAAAAACCACTGCTGCATCATAGAAAACAATGTGACTTGCTTGTGCCTTTTATACATGCTCACTCTTCTTACTGCTTTCTCTGCTTGGTATCATAACTCAGTTGCAATATGTTGGCATTGCCTTGTTTTCTGTGATCACTGCACTGGTGCTAACATCAGGAATCAAGGATTTTTGTTTTCACAACAGTCCTGGAACACTGATTAACTGGGATTTACTATGATGCACTTGAACAGCACCTTCTCCCTAGCTCTTGCAGTTTCATCAGCTATTTAAATGCTACTTGGTGGCTCTTTACAGGCCCTGGTTTCTGCATTCAAGTGATTTTGAGTGTGTGTGTGTGTGTGTGTGTGTGTGTGTTTAGTATTAGCCTATGCTAATACTAAGAAAAGGAACTTTTTAACCCCTTTAAGTGCAGAGGAGACCCTGCTTGGGCATAACCAGACCAAAAAAACAACTAAAATTAGCCATAAAAAAAAACCCCAGACTTAAAATCCCTGGAGTTCAGCAGAGAGATCCTCAGATGTGTATATTTTCTTTGTCACATCATACATTTTTTAAGCCAATCTTCTGAATATTTAGGGGTTGATGAATGTTCCATTATGGTCCAGGAATGGTATTATTAAGTGTTAATGAGAATTAAGCTTTGATGAACTTAAGAGCATTTCTCCAAAGAAGAGGAGAGGCTGTGAGGGAGAAATGCTTCTTGTTAGAGAAATCATTGCAGACTCTGTGCTGAGCCTGAGGCATGCAGGGTCAGGATGGTAGGTACCAAAAAAGCAATGCAGCCATGATGAAAATGCCAAAAAGTGCTCAATATTGGTGAGTGTGAGTGTTGTGACATGGGATAATGCTAATTCAGTTGAACACAGTCCTTACATGTCTTCTAGATTTGGTTTGCAATCAGCAAATAAAATGAAGAAAGCTGACATCTGTGCACACAAAGCCATATTCCTTGGCTGAAAACGAAGATCAGATAAAAAGAAATCCAGAAAGCTTTGAAAATGTTTGTTTTGTCTCAGTCACACAGATGCTTTCTCCAAAAATTCTTCTTCACTTTAGCCAGTTCTGACAAACACTTCCCTTCTTCTCACCCCGCAGGGGAATGATGTCAAGTTCACATAAATATATCCCAAATGTCCAATCTTAAGCACATTTTTAAAGCACTTTGGTGTTTTATCACACACTGTCTTCTCTGCTGGCTGACCTTTCTCATGTAAATGTGAAAGCACTTAACCATGGCAAGCCATGAGCTTTCATCCTCATGCTCTTTCCATGTGATTCATTCCAGCTCTCCAGCTCTGAAACAGGTGAGAAAGGAATCCACACACACTCTTAAGCAGCTACAGAGCAAAAGCTGCTATCAGGTACACCCTTTAAAGCCCCAGTGGCTCTGGGATTTCAAGATTTGAAGAGAATCTATAGCTGGGAATGGACCAACCTCTTATTTCAGCATGGACTCAGCTCCCATGCAGGAGGGCTTGGTGCTGGAGGCTTCCCTGCCAGCCCTTGGCACTGTGCTTGTCTCTGCTGTTTGTAGCCTTATTCCATAAACTTCCAACAGCAAAACTTTGAGTTTAGGAGGGGAGGAAGACCAGGATAACTGGAGGCAATGGAAATTACAGTAAGTTGCTATTTGATACAAATGAGACACCTTATTTTCATTTCAGAACTTGGCTGCCCCTAGCTCATGCTAGCAGAGTGCAGCCAGTGGGACACTTTCTGTAGGCAGGGTGTTCCCAAAGAACAGAAACACTCAGCACTAACAAACCTCCTTGAAATCTATGCTCAGTGCATCTTTGAATGGGTGCAGTGGTGCTTCCTGTCAATCCCAGTGGGCCACATCTTCTGCATTGACAATGCCTGCTTTTAATCTGAATCTGTCAGATTTTCTCCACTCTTTCATTGCCCTCCATCCTCCTCTGGCTTTCCTCAGCCCCCTGCACCAGCTCTCCATCCCTCAGCTCTCACACATGCCAGTCTTTCATTCCTTGTATTTTCCCCACTACGTAGAGAAGGAAGAGCAGAGCTCCAGAGGGGAAAAGTTAGCCAGTGAGATGCTCATTAAACAAATAACTTAAAATGTATCATGGACTCGATGATCTTAAAGGTCTCTTCCAGCCAAATGATTCTCTGATTCTATGTCCCAGATGACAGGTGTTTCTCAACAGAACCAACACAACCCCCATAGCTGCATGTTTCCTGGCTGGGTGCATGCTCAGCTGGAGCTTCTGATGTTGCCCAGCAGCTGCCTTTTCCAGCTGTCATTTTTGTTTCACAGGTAGTCCCAGTTGCAGGTGTATGGGGGAAAGCAGCCTGAATGGCTCTGTGGTGCCTGACTGCAGCTGTGTCGCATCCATGCCCTGGGGTGAAATGCAGGTATGTGGCAAATGGTGCTGACACCCTTTCTGCCACAGCAAAGAATTCTCTTTCTCTCTTAAGGAATGGCTTAAGGAAGCAGAGGAGGTCTACAAGGCTGGCATTGAGAACTGTCCAGAGAGCTCTGATCTGCATAACAACTACGGTGTCTTCTTGGTGGATATGGGTAAGGGAGAAGGAGCAAGGGAGTTTCCCTCTCTGCCTTACTTGCTTTGATTTCATTTATTCAGCAGTACTCATCTAAAAAGGTACCAAAAGCTTCTGAAGTAATAGATGTACCTCCACTGTAGCTTGGGAATAATCATCCCTATACTGCTGAGATGGTACAGCATGCTGAAATTTCTGATGAATGCAGGCACTGTGTGGCACTCACCATCTTCACACAGGCTGCTGTCCTCTTCACTTTGAGCTGGGCAGCACCCTGACAATGCTGCTGTTTCTCCAGGAAAGCATGGGCACATCACAGCAAATCCCAGGCATGTAAGTGGATCCTATGATCTTTGGAGAACTTGCAGCTCTACTTGGTGACAAAGCAGCTCATCGACTGTAAAGATTGAGTGCCTCCCTTGCTATAAAAACAAATAGGGCTATTAAACCACAATCATCTGTGAAAACAAAGCTCAAGATACTGTGGGATTAATTGATTTATCAGGAGCTCTGTAATGACATCCAAAGCCTTTATTTTCTGAGCTCCTGGTTCTTGTCTAACTTCATTGGACTCCAGCACTTCCTGACATTGGCTTTTGGTACTTTAGGCATGATCTAGAAACAACCCTTCTGGCAACATGACAGGGTCTGAAGGCAGGGGCTGCTGGTGAGCCCATCACAGGCTTCATTCTTCCCCAGCAGGCACAGGGAGATGCTGTGAAGCACCATGCCAATTAACCAGCAAGTGTCAGCTCTGGGGAGCTGTTCATCCCAGGAAGCTCTGCAGTGGCCATAAACACTCAGTGCAGCTCCCCTAACGATGCACATTAGCCCTGGTGTTAAGCAGTGGAGGCACTGACTGACATATGGACTGAGGTGCATGTCCAGCTGCTTCCCAGCATGGTTTGTAGATAGGATTTGGAAAATTATCTGTGTGCTCAGCAGTAGAAGAAGACCAAGGCAGCTGCTGGATGTTTTGAAATAGTCCTACCCTGGTTGTTGGCTTTGGATGAGTCTGAAGTGTTTTGAAATCTCCCTACAGACATCTCTCCTCAGCAGGCCCTGCCTGAAGAAAGTGCTGCTTCTTGAGAAAAGCCATTCTTTAAATAAAGATATTCTTTGGGCTGGGGGTCTGGCACCCTTCTTTCTGCAGGGTGCTGGATTTTGTTGTGGTGCTCAGTGATGCCATGGACTGCAGGACCTTATACTGAGCTATTTTCTCATGGTGAAGCTATTTTCTCATGGTGAAGCAGTGCCACCTGATGGCTCCTCTGCCACACACAGACGGTGCCTACCTGCTCCTAAAGAGGCAACCTGCACACCTCTGCTCTGGGATTTATTGCCTGGTCATTGGCAGCTACTTCCCACTCTGACAATGCAACTGAGGTGAGGTGGAGGGAACAGTGTCCAATTGGAAAGAGCTGAAAGTATCTGGAGCTCTGTTGGGCGTTTGGGGAGTGCTGCATGGCTTGCTCTTCCTGTCTCCATTGCCCATCTCCAGTGGGTCAGGGTGGAAGGATGCTCTCCCAAGGTCTGGGACATGTGCCTCAGACCACTTGCTGGGGTAGGTTCTGTCCTTAGCAAGGTGGGGGGGATGGGGAGTGTGTGTGCACCCCTAGAAAAAGCTCTCATAAAGATCATTTCTGGATACTTCAACTTAAATCTTAATTTGTACAGTTATTTTTCAATCTCTAGAAAGGCTGAGGCAGGAGTTGTTGTTTTTTTTCTTCTCAAAATAGTTCTCATGACAGAGCCATAGCTGAAAGAAAACCCAGAGCATTCCTGTGTGCTGAGTTTGTGACAGGAGGTTTAAGGTCAACACAAGGAAGAACTTTTTCCCAGTGAGGGTGCCAGAGGCTGGCAGGGGCTGCCCAGGGAGGTTGTGGAGTCTCCATCTCTGGAGACATTCCAGCCCCACCTGGATCTGTTCCTGGGTGACTTGGTCTAGGTGCCCCTGCTCTGGCAGGGGGGTTGGACTAGATGATCTAGGTCCCTTCCAACCCCTAATATCTGTGAATCTATGAATCTATGAAGCATCAGTTGAAGAGCTGTTCTCCTCTGCAGGGGCCCCCGAGCGAGCCGTGTCCCACTACAGGCAGGCCATCCACCTCAGCCCCTCTCACCACGTGGCCATGGTGAACCTGGGCAGACTTCACCGCTCCCTGGGGCACAACAAAGAAGCTGAAGCGTGGTACAAACGGTGAGAATTTGGGAGGGCAGACAGAGACTTCCCTCCTTGTCTCTGCTGATGAGCCAGTACACAAATCTGCCACTGCATGTTTGGGCTTTTCTCCTTCTCCTTCACCTTGGCTCATTTGACTATATTTGGGGAGGCAGCATGGATTCAGGCAGTACTGACCTCCCTGGACTGTTCCCAAGCCCCCAGGATGGACACTCTGCTGCTTTTTTCTGGGGGATTCTGTAACAGTAAAGTTGGAGGTTTCATGGAGCAGGTTTATAGCACAACTCCCACCCTGCTTGAAGCTGCTCTGTGGCTGCTGCACTACTAATGGCCATAACTGCTGCACAGGTCAGCAGCTAAACCTTGGCACCACGAGGAACTCCATCCCTTCCCAGCAATGTGCCAGTGGTCAGGCACTGACTACCAATAAGCAGCAGGGTGAAGTGGAGGGGTTTTTGGTATCCAGATTTGTGCTCATGTTCCCCAGGTTCTTGCTACTGGTTCATCCCCACTCCTGCTGCCTGCTCACACTCACTTTGGAGGTGGCCACTCCTCAGGTGGCCAGAGGGATTGCTGCTCTGGGCGTGCTCAGTCTCTCCCCAGGACCTCCTCGGGGTGGGATGAGCTTTGCTGCTCCATCCCAGGGCAAGCCACACCCATGCTCTTCTGCTTTGATCCACACACCACCTGGAAGTGCCTCTTTTTTTCCCCAATGCCAGGGCACTGAAGGTATCCAGGAAGGCTGAAATCCTGTCCCCACTGGGAGCTCTCTATTACAACACGGGGAGGTATGAAGAGGCATTGCAGGTTTACAGAGAAGCAGCAGCACTGCAGCCTTTGAACAAAGAGATCCGCCTGGCACTGGTGAGTGTGGGGCAGGCTTGGCTGGCAGTAGAGCACCAGCTGGCTGGCTGCAGCAACAAGGAGGGCCAAGCTTTTGAAGGACATGAACCTTTATGTTTTTTTAAGATGCTGACCTTTTATAATGTGTCTCCATAGGCTCAGGTTTTAGCAATGATGGGGCGGGTGAAGGAGGCCGAGAAGATGACGAAGCATCTGCTCAGTGAGGATGTGGAGTGCCTGGAGTGCTACAGGCTTCTCTCAGCCATCTACAGCAAGCAGGAGCACTATGCCAAGGTACCATAGTCACAGGGTACCTTTGCCCTGAGGGCTCACACATAGAGCCCAGGTTGAATTTTACATGTCATCTCTCCAGAGGCATTCCTCAGCACACATCCAGTAGGGGTTTTTTTGCTAAAACACTTCTGTTTATCCAGGTACTGGGACTGAAGCTAAGCAGTGTGGCTTTCTTATCACTTACCACTCCTGCTGCTCTCAGCCCCACTGCTCATCACACACAGGCATCAAAGAAACTCATTTCCACGTGTTAACAGTAAAGAGAAATATGACTTTTATGCTTGGAGGCCCTAATGATGTGGAGAACATAAGAAGCAGAAAGCCACAGAACACAGTAACAGAATGTCCTCTTGCTTTTCTACAGGCACTTGAAGCTATAGAAAAAGCTCTTCAGCTAAAACCAAAGGACCCAAAAGTCATCTCAGAGCTCTTTTTCACTAAAGGAAACCAGCTAAGAGAACAGAACCTCCTTGACAAGGCTTTCGAGGTATGACTGCTGCAAGTCCTATGGATAGTTTTATAGGTTAAAAGAGAGTTGGGGTTTTTCAGCTGGAGAAAAGGCAGCTCTGGGGAGACCTTATGGCTTCAAATTGGAAGAGGATAGATTTAAATTAGAAATTAGGAAGGGGTTCTTAACTCTGACAGTAGTAAGACACTAGAGCAGGTTGCCCAGGGAAGTTGTGGATGTTTCATCACTGGATGTGTTCAAGATCAGGTTGGATGAGGCCTTGGTCTAGTGGAGGGTGTCCCTGCCCATGGCAGAGGAGTTGGAGCTGGATGATCTTTAAGGTACCTTCCAGCCCAAACCATTCTGTTGCTCTGTGATTCTGTGAGAGTTATCTCCTGGCATCTAATACTCCCTACTAATACAGAGTGCATGCACTCTGGCTGCTGGGCTTGGCAGCTCAGCAGTGTCCCAGTGGTACAGCTAAAGCTATAGGGTAGCTAACTTTTCCAGACCTTTTACCTCATTCTTTTATGGGAATACTATGAAATACTGGAAATACTGCTCTGAAAGGTTAAGTACAGATTTGTGGTGGGATTATGGAGGAGCCTTTTCTCATTGACCAGACCCTTGGTCCATCCAGCCCCTCTTGCTGGTGATGGCCAACTCCAGGTGGCTGATCTGGAAGCTTGGAGCACTATCACATTGTTATATCTCACCTCAGAAATAGCTGAGATTTGCTTATCCTGGGGAGCAGGAGGCTTGATAGCTAACAAATTATGTTAGTTGTAAATAATAGCATAGAATATTACAGGGACAGTTCTGAGTATTCTCAGTGTTCCTAGAGGCATCTAATCCTGATTTGAAACCTTTCCTGTTGTGACACCACAAAACCAGGACAATTTGACAGAGTCCAGAAGGTCCTTGGTGCTGCTTCTCCTAAGCACAGTGGCAGAAGCAGTGGGGAGGGACAGCACTGCCCTCAGGTCCTTGTGAAACCTCCATGCAAGTGGCTGTACAGCTTGTGCATTGTATATGAGAAGAATTTGAAGTCATATTTTAAATGGAAGGTGAAGAAACTTCATTTATCTTTCACCTTCAGCACTGGTTTTGATTGAAGTTTTTTGATTGACTGTTAACCTAAAAATGTTTCATATTTTATGTAGAGCTACAAACGGGCTGTGGAGCTCAACCCAGACCAAGCACAGGCCTGGATGAATATGGGAGGCATTGAGCACATCAAGGTATGATGATTTTGCTTTCCCTTAAACTGTCTTAGGCTGCATTGGTTTGAAACTGCTAAGGTCTGCATGGCTGTGAGCAGGTAGTGTTCCTGGCATCTTTTTTTTTCAAAAAAGGAGAAAAGTCTGCCCACCTCAACTAGAGGTCAGCCTGCAAGGGACAACCTGCCCATCTCCAAAGATTGGCTACTTTTGTTGTTGACCTACCTCAGAAAAATGTCACTGTGAGTCAACTTATAAGAGTCCTGTCTGCCTAATTAATTTAATAAAGATGTCTTGTGCAGAATACTGGCATGAAATTATGCAAATAGGCAGCCTGCCCCGTGGTTGCTTATCTTTGTGAATAGTTTAGCATATCATCATGATCTGGGTCTCCTTCTGACTTACTTATGATACAGAAACACATCGTGTGATATTCTGAAGCCATCCTATTGCTGAGTAAAATTAACTCTTTTGGTACAACATAGCAGAAAAAAATGTAAATCTACTTCTTGCCTTGTGTTGTTGAATCAAATGTAGGCTAATGGCTCTCAGTGATCCACTTCATAATGAGGATGTGTTCTTGTTACCTAACAATATCAAGTTTTCTCTTTGTCCTTTGTTAGATGGTTTTCTCCATTCCCAAGGGATCAACTTTGTATGTCAGGGAATGCAGATTTTATCTGCCACTGGTTTTCTTTGCAGGGGAGCTATGTCACTGCCCGTGGCTACTATGAGAAAGCCTTACACCTGGTTCCAGACAGCAAGCTGCTGAAGGAGAATCTGGCCAAGCTGGATCGCTTGGAGAAACGCTTTCAGGAAGCCCAGGACAAAGACCAAACATAGAACTCAGTCACCAGAGGAAGGAAACCCATGCCCCTTGGAGAAGAGGATGGTGGAAGCCTATTGCTCAAAGTGATGCTGAAGGGACTTGGATAGGACTCGGAACTGCAGAAGGCAAATTTTGAATGCATGCTTATGTGTGACCAAAATGAACGGGAGACACCAGCTCCTATAGGACATGCTGGAGAATGAATGAACAACTTCCTTTAATCAAGACTTTTGTTTAGGCTGAACCCATTTTAATCACACCAGGAGTGTGGGTGGGACGTGTACCTTCAATATCTTGGTTATCACTGGGGAAACCATGGAGACAAAGCACTTGTCCATTGCAGCACAGGTGAAGTAGCACCTCTTGTTACTGAACACAGGCTCACCTCCTCCACTCAAAGTACTACTGATGGTCTTCATTGTAAGTGCTGCCAGGTCCTTCTGAGGCAGGAAAAATGGTCATAATGGTCACATAAAAAGATGTCAAGGTGTGTGAATGCTGAGGAAGTGATGGCCACTTTTACAGCTCTAAATGTGACTTGAAAATTATTCTAAAGAAAGGGAAAAAGGTATCTGAATATCACCCTAGAAGGATGATTCTACAAATGATCCTTTAAGGGAGAACCTCACCTGAATGTTTTATTAAGATAGTAATTTTGTAGTAATTCAGGTTCATTATGTTAGTATTGTCAAATTTCATATTGCTTTACCCTTGGCCCTCTTCCTCCAGGCCAAATAATTATTACTCTAAAACAAAAAGGAAGCATCCTAAGGCAAAGGGTAGCTCTAGGATTACTTGTCCTCCAGTCCACAGTGAAAAACAAACAAACAAACAAGCAACAGATCTGATCAATTATAGGAAGTAAAGCCACGGAATGATTAAAGAAGATTTCCTAGCCTGGATAAGCACTGCAAAGGCTTTTTTAAAATGCCTGTGCAGGGACAGAGCCCATTTGTCATGGTGGTAACACTGACAAAACACTTGGTCAAAGTGTTCTCACCTCTTCCCCCCAAAGATACAGAAAATGCCCAGTCATAGATCTATATTTTAAATACCAGAGTGGGAAAACAAATTCTTGTAAAAATCGGGGCTTTTATTTTTGAGCTTTATTTATTTAACTTATAATAAAATGATTAATATATTTTCTCTATTTTGTACAAATTGGGCAGTATCCTTCACAGTTGACACGTAGCTGGATATTGTGACTCGTGTTGCNCCACAAAACCAGGACAATTTGACAGAGTCCAGAAGGTCCTTGGTGCTGCTTCTCCTAAGCACAGTGGCAGAAGCAGTGGGGAGGGACAGCACTGCCCTCAGGTCCTTGTGAAACCTCCATGCAAGTGGCTGTACAGCTTGTGCATTGTATATGAGAAGAATTTGAAGTCATATTTTAAATGGAAGGTGAAGAAACTTCATTTATCTTTCACCTTCAGCACTGGTTTTGATTGAAGTTTTTTGATTGACTGTTAACCTAAAAATGTTTCATATTTTATGTAGAGCTACAAACGGGCTGTGGAGCTCAACCCAGACCAAGCACAGGCCTGGATGAATATGGGAGGCATTGAGCACATCAAGGTATGATGATTTTGCTTTCCCTTAAACTGTCTTAGGCTGCATTGGTTTGAAACTGCTAAGGTCTGCATGGCTGTGAGCAGGTAGTGTTCCTGGCATCTTTTTTTTTCAAAAAAGGAGAAAAGTCTGCCCACCTCAACTAGAGGTCAGCCTGCAAGGGACAACCTGCCCATCTCCAAAGATTGGCTACTTTTGTTGTTGACCTACCTCAGAAAAATGTCACTGTGAGTCAACTTATAAGAGTCCTGTCTGCCTAATTAATTTAATAAAGATGTCTTGTGCAGAATACTGGCATGAAATTATGCAAATAGGCAGCCTGCCCCGTGGTTGCTTATCTTTGTGAATAGTTTAGCATATCATCATGATCTGGGTCTCCTTCTGACTTACTTATGATACAGAAACACATCGTGTGATATTCTGAAGCCATCCTATTGCTGAGTAAAATTAACTCTTTTGGTACAACATAGCAGAAAAAAATGTAAATCTACTTCTTGCCTTGTGTTGTTGAATCAAATGTAGGCTAATGGCTCTCAGTGATCCACTTCATAATGAGGATGTGTTCTTGTTACCTAACAATATCAAGTTTTCTCTTTGTCCTTTGTTAGATGGTTTTCTCCATTCCCAAGGGATCAACTTTGTATGTCAGGGAATGCAGATTTTATCTGCCACTGGTTTTCTTTGCAGGGGAGCTATGTCACTGCCCGTGGCTACTATGAGAAAGCCTTACACCTGGTTCCAGACAGCAAGCTGCTGAAGGAGAATCTGGCCAAGCTGGATCGCTTGGAGAAACGCTTTCAGGAAGCCCAGGACAAAGACCAAACATAGAACTCAGTCACCAGAGGAAGGAAACCCATGCCCCTTGGAGAAGAGGATGGTGGAAGCCTATTGCTCAAAGTGATGCTGAAGGGACTTGGATAGGACTCGGAACTGCAGAAGGCAAATTTTGAATGCATGCTTATGTGTGACCAAAATGAACGGGAGACACCAGCTCCTATAGGACATGCTGGAGAATGAATGAACAACTTCCTTTAATCAAGACTTTTGTTTAGGCTGAACCCATTTTAATCACACCAGGAGTGTGGGTGGGACGTGTACCTTCAATATCTTGGTTATCACTGGGGAAACCATGGAGACAAAGCACTTGTCCATTGCAGCACAGGTGAAGTAGCACCTCTTGTTACTGAACACAGGCTCACCTCCTCCACTCAAAGTACTACTGATGGTCTTCATTGTAAGTGCTGCCAGGTCCTTCTGAGGCAGGAAAAATGGTCATAATGGTCACATAAAAAGATGTCAAGGTGTGTGAATGCTGAGGAAGTGATGGCCACTTTTACAGCTCTAAATGTGACTTGAAAATTATTCTAAAGAAAGGGAAAAAGGTATCTGAATATCACCCTAGAAGGATGATTCTACAAATGATCCTTTAAGGGAGAACCTCACCTGAATGTTTTATTAAGATAGTAATTTTGTAGTAATTCAGGTTCATTATGTTAGTATTGTCAAATTTCATATTGCTTTACCCTTGGCCCTCTTCCTCCAGGCCAAATAATTATTACTCTAAAACAAAAAGGAAGCATCCTAAGGCAAAGGGTAGCTCTAGGATTACTTGTCCTCCAGTCCACAGTGAAAAACAAACAAACAAACAAGCAACAGATCTGATCAATTATAGGAAGTAAAGCCACGGAATGATTAAAGAAGATTTCCTAGCCTGGATAAGCACTGCAAAGGCTTTTTTAAAATGCCTGTGCAGGGACAGAGCCCATTTGTCATGGTGGTAACACTGACAAAACACTTGGTCAAAGTGTTCTCACCTCTTCCCCCCAAAGATACAGAAAATGCCCAGTCATAGATCTATATTTTAAATACCAGAGTGGGAAAACAAATTCTTGTAAAAATCGGGGCTTTTATTTTTGAGCTTTATTTATTTAACTTATAATAAAATGATTAATATATTTTCTCTATTTTGTACAAATTGGGCAGTATCCTTCACAGTTGACACGTAGCTGGATATTGTGACTCGTGTTGCCTGAAGTTAGCAAAATGCAGTGCCACAGAGGAGTGCTTGAATAACTCCCCTAAAGCAAGTGGCTGCAGAGCACTTTGGGCAATGCTGTCATTGCAATAACAGCACTTCTGCTTCTTCCCCCAGGGTCTGCACCAGTTCAGAGTGTGTCAGTGGGATCGTGCTTGTGCCACTGCCTTTGGGCTTGGACATCAGGGTAGGGATCAGTTTGTTCCTCTTGCAGCAGGAAACTGCCAGAAATTGGTTGTATTTAACCCGAGTGTGGCCAGTGTCTGCAGAAGAGCAGCTCAGGGTTTGGCATCATTAGGAAAGGACAACTCAGATTAGGTATGTGGTGCCTTGGAACATATCTGTCAGGAAAAGCCTGTGTGGCTGTGACCCCTGTGACAGCTGGGTTTAGTTGGTGCTGGCCAGGGCACCCCAACAAGCTCCAGGTTTGCTCAGTGTGATGGGAAGGCCATGTGCTGGTGGATCCCTTGGCTTGATTTAAATAGCTTGGTGCCTAGTTGCTACTGGTGGTTAAATTCCTGATAAAACAGGATTTTAGCTGCATTTGGAGCTCAGAAGCAGTCCAGACTGGTGCAGATATCTTCTCTGCCAGGACCTGTAGACCTGCTAGAGCCATGGCTGTGCACCCACTGAGACAAGATTTTGGAGTTACTGGTCCACACTGGCCAAGGAGACTGGGCAGAGGTGGGAGGGAGAGACCATCATGGGGTGAAGGTGTTGGCCATTGGGAGTGAAGGTGGTGACATGTTTCTGGGCTCTCTCCCTTTGAATCAACTTCCCAGGAGAGAAGCTGGGAACAAAATCAGCAAGTCTTGCTGGTGAATTTTCCCTTCTCCCTTCAGCCCAAGCAGCCTACTTTGCTTTCTGGGTCCAAGGGCAGGTTTGAGGTCCTGGAGCTGGGTCTAAAGCACTGTTTGTCTTTTCACATGACGTTGGTGGCCATGGACTCACTGTCATGGCATTTCAGCAGGTCCCCAGTGCAGGTGCTGCTCTGGATGCCATGCATGGAGTGGCTTTNATCCTTAGGGGTGTGAATTAGGATTCAAAAACTTTTCCTTAGTGACCAAAATATATTGCTTATGCTTTTTTTTTTTCCTATTTAAAATCTTACATTTCATTGGAAATTGAAACCTCTCTGCTTTCACAAAATAGTCCTGATCTGTGAGACCCCCTCATACTCTTAAACATATCTCTTTGGCATGGTTTCTGCTTACTCTTTCCCTAAATATACTTTTGAAGAGTCACCATCGTCCAAGACTTGCTGCTTATCAGATGATTGTATTTTTTATAGTAATGCTATATGAAGATATGAAGGGGAAGACTTGGTTTTGTGTTTTTAACTTTGGCTTAGATCTTAGTTTGTCTTTCCTGAGAGACCTGGTAGAAATAATTGTCTTATTCTTGTCCTAGAACCTGATCAAAGCCATCTTGACCTCCTAAAACTGGTGCATGTGCAAAAGTATAATATAGCTTTGGGTGTCCCCCTCCCAGCTGCTGGAGAAGGATTACCAGTTTCAACACTGTCTTACTTGCAGAATAACATAGAAAGGTGAGCCCATCCTCCTGGTGATGGAAAGCATGTCCATCTGCTCACCTGAGTTAGGTGGGTAACACATCCACAGAGTTTACTCCCAGTTGAGCTGGATTACTGTGGCAAAAAGCCAACTGTTCCATGTCAGAGCTGGTTTAAGGTAGTTATGGAGAGAGGAGCTGTCCCTGCTTTCCCAAAGCAGCTCTTCATACCCTGTCTATGCAGGACCACAGTCTCCAGATGCTTGGAGAATTAGCTACCAGGAGCTAGCAAAGCAGTTAAACCCTCGTAGAGTTTTAAGCTGACCCCCTGTCTTGTTGGCATCTGTGCAGAGATGCTGGCTTTGTCCAGGACATTAATCTCATGAAAGGTTTATTGCGGGCAAAGAAGAAGAATGGAGTATGATGTGAATTGCATTACCTTCACCAAAGTGGAATGTTACNAATGCTGTCATTGCAATAACAGCACTTCTGCTTCTTCCCCCAGGGTCTGCACCAGTTCAGAGTGTGTCAGTGGGATCGTGCTTGTGCCACTGCCTTTGGGCTTGGACATCAGGGTAGGGATCAGTTTGTTCCTCTTGCAGCAGGAAACTGCCAGAAATTGGTTGTATTTAACCCGAGTGTGGCCAGTGTCTGCAGAAGAGCAGCTCAGGGTTTGGCATCATTAGGAAAGGACAACTCAGATTAGGTATGTGGTGCCTTGGAACATATCTGTCAGGAAAAGCCTGTGTGGCTGTGACCCCTGTGACAGCTGGGTTTAGTTGGTGCTGGCCAGGGCACCCCAACAAGCTCCAGGTTTGCTCAGTGTGATGGGAAGGCCATGTGCTGGTGGATCCCTTGGCTTGATTTAAATAGCTTGGTGCCTAGTTGCTACTGGTGGTTAAATTCCTGATAAAACAGGATTTTAGCTGCATTTGGAGCTCAGAAGCAGTCCAGACTGGTGCAGATATCTTCTCTGCCAGGACCTGTAGACCTGCTAGAGCCATGGCTGTGCACCCACTGAGACAAGATTTTGGAGTTACTGGTCCACACTGGCCAAGGAGACTGGGCAGAGGTGGGAGGGAGAGACCATCATGGGGTGAAGGTGTTGGCCATTGGGAGTGAAGGTGGTGACATGTTTCTGGGCTCTCTCCCTTTGAATCAACTTCCCAGGAGAGAAGCTGGGAACAAAATCAGCAAGTCTTGCTGGTGAATTTTCCCTTCTCCCTTCAGCCCAAGCAGCCTACTTTGCTTTCTGGGTCCAAGGGCAGGTTTGAGGTCCTGGAGCTGGGTCTAAAGCACTGTTTGTCTTTTCACATGACGTTGGTGGCCATGGACTCACTGTCATGGCATTTCAGCAGGTCCCCAGTGCAGGTGCTGCTCTGGATGCCATGCATGGAGTGGCTTTGCACAGCCCTGTGCCAGCAGAGCCCTGGTAGGATGGAGAAACCAAAGTTTAAATGGTCTCTGAGAGCATGTTGGCTCCCCACTGTACATTGCCAAGTTGTAGATGGTTCATTACCAGGGCATCTGGAGGTACCTGGACCATAAAGCTCTCTGCCTCTCCCCACGGTGAGCCTGCCTCCAGGGAAGCTTCACCACAACCCTGTGAGCACAGGCTGGCTGGCTGCCTGCAGTACCACGGGGTGGAGGTGAGTTTGGGTGCTGGCAGCAGTGTTTCCTCCTGACAGTGATGCCATGCAAAGCTCCCCAGGCAGGAGGCATCTTGCAGAGTGCTTCAACAGCTAGCTGAGGTGTGAGGGATGGAGGTGGGTGGAGATGCATCTCATTTAAAAATGTGTATCAGCTAGAAATTTGCCTCATAAAAATATATTAAATAAATATTATATATTCTACAAGCCCTACAGCAGTGTGGCTTCAAATAGTGGCCAATGAAACATATTTTTTCAAATATAGAAGTTGTATTTTTTATAGTAATGCTATATGAAGATATGAAGGGGAAGACTTGGTTTTGTGTTTTTAACTTTGGCTTAGATCTTAGTTTGTCTTTCCTGAGAGACCTGGTAGAAATAATTGTCTTATTCTTGTCCTAGAACCTGATCAAAGCCATCTTGACCTCCTAAAACTGGTGCATGTGCAAAAGTATAATATAGCTTTGGGTGTCCCCCTCCCAGCTGCTGGAGAAGGATTACCAGTTTCAACACTGTCTTACTTGCAGAATAACATAGAAAGGTGAGCCCATCCTCCTGGTGATGGAAAGCATGTCCATCTGCTCACCTGAGTTAGGTGGGTAACACATCCACAGAGTTTACTCCCAGTTGAGCTGGATTACTGTGGCAAAAAGCCAACTGTTCCATGTCAGAGCTGGTTTAAGGTAGTTATGGAGAGAGGAGCTGTCCCTGCTTTCCCAAAGCAGCTCTTCATACCCTGTCTATGCAGGACCACAGTCTCCAGATGCTTGGAGAATTAGCTACCAGGAGCTAGCAAAGCAGTTAAACCCTCGTAGAGTTTTAAGCTGACCCCCTGTCTTGTTGGCATCTGTGCAGAGATGCTGGCTTTGTCCAGGACATTAATCTCATGAAAGGTTTATTGCGGGCAAAGAAGAAGAATGGAGTATGATGTGAATTGCATTACCTTCACCAAAGTGGAATGTTACTGTGGAAGATAAATCGAGTGACTTACCTTGTGATAAGCTGAATATTATCTTAATTAATCATAGGAAATGTCCTCTTCCCCTAGCACTGCACAGCTTCTAAAAGAATGAGCTTTAAATACATTGTTTTCTGCCAACTCCAGTGCTCAGCATGGCTAGCAGATTACAAATTAATAAATGGCAGAAGCTCTACCTGGTGGGGGGAGATTTTGCTCTCTCTACAAGTTCCACTGGCTAAACCTCAATGCTCACTGATATTAAAGTGGAAAGTTAATGGAATGCAGGTTAAATGGAACTCCTGAGTACTCACTGTGCATTTTAATCCTAAATGAAAAAGCAGAATAATTGTGTTGCTTTTTTTCCTTTCCTCGTGAATAATAATTTCAGCAGATGGATTCAGTTTTATTCTGTTGCTTATTTCAAGTTCTTTGCTTCCATTCTGTTTCCATCCCCCAGGATAAAGGATGCAGTAGAGGGCATTTTCTCTCTCTCAGAGACTCCTTGGACTAGATTTTCCTACAAATGTGCAGGGGACTTTTTTCAGCCAAACAGTAAGTTTTGCAGCCTAACTTGCAGAGGAGGCTGGACACCCCTAAGACTATCTAAACCCCATGAAAAGCAGTTATAGAAACTGAGCCAAATAGAGTGTACAATACCTGGCAAAGGAAGAAAACAGGCTCATTCTGATTTTAAAAATTAGGCCAGTTAGAATATAATCTTATGGTCTTTTGCCAGGCTTATCCTCCAACTTGATAAAGTTGGTATATGCTTAAGTCTCCTCAATCTGTATGTGATGAAGTTGCTCAATTTCTATCTTTCATTATGCAGCATCTTGGGAAAATAGTAACCCTTAGGGGGTATTTTTTTTCCCCCCTAACCTTCAGCAATTTAAAAAAGCATCATTTTGCTTTCATGGACATTTAAACCCAGCACAATAAAAAAAACCCAAACAAAAACAGACAAAAAGTGCTTGTCATTCACTAGTGTTTCAGTGTGGCAAAGTTGCTTCAGGTAATCTCAATAACTGTGGAAAAAATAATTGCCATGTTTGTACTGACTTGCTGAATTTTTGTTTTCCTTCTGGAGAAGACCCCCAGTGGTCTCATCTGTAAAAGTTACAGCTTCTACAGCTGCATTAATGTAGAAATCTCTGCCTGAAGTGGGTGGTGGATGTCACACTGCGTGCTCCTCTCATGCAGGAGCTGGTCACATTGCCTGTTGTTCAGATGGTTCTTCTTTCTGTCTCAAATTTTTTTTTAATCAGCTGTGCATATCTTTTTTTTTTCTTTTTTTTTTTTCATTTAAATCAAGAAAAGAGCCCATGGATTAGAAATATTTCAACAATACCTTCACATTTAGCAGCAGCTGGATGTATGTCAGTGGTACAGGAATTTGCAAAGTCTTTGCTTTTTTTTCCTGTGGGACTTATGGCTAAATTTCACATCAAGAAGTTATGCTCGAAGTCTTTGCAAAAGAAGATGTATGTAAATGTATATTTGGTATAAAAAGGAAGAAAATGAAGTGCTATGTCTGGTTTTGTTTGCTTGGCTATGGGGTCAGTCTGTTCCTTAGGGCCAGCCATGAAGAAGTTAATCTGGAGGTGGAAGGATCAAAGTTTTTTACTCCACTTGACCTACATTTTACTCTGCAAGGAGTCCCAGAGACAGCTCAGGTAGGAACAACTATGCAGGACATATACTTGAGTTAGGCCATACAGAAATATTGGAACAGGCATTTTTTGGAGCCTGAGCATGAGAAATGATGAGGGGTAATGCTTACAGGGTCTTGATGATCCTGATGATACATGATATGTCATGGATACTGACATAAGGTCTTCATGTCATGCTTTATACATCTGTTGGGAATGTGTCAAAGAAACTTCGGTCTACAGAGTGCAAAGCTAAGAAAAAAAAATTTAATTGCCTCTTCCTGTCAGATGTTCCCAGATGCTCCTACATGCTCCCTGGGCTTGGGTTCACTCAGGGGATCTTGATGATGATAAATATCTCCATTGAAAATGGACATGAAAGAGAATAAAAAGCCCTGAATACAAGGCATAGTGCTTTTTGTCATCTAGGCATGTGCAAAACCCTTTATAGAGTGTAGGAGGATTCCACACTCATTTTGAGGTCAGCCTGAACACACTGAAGTTCTCCTGGATCCCACCAGTGCAGTGTTTCTTGATGGAAGTTGCTCTTGCAGTAGGTGGGTAACAGCTCTCCCTGTAAGAAAGGTCAGATGTTTTCATTCTTATTTTAAGGCTCTCTGTAAGTCACGTGTATTGCTTCATAGTGAGAAGCTGCTGGAGGTTATGGGCAGTTCTTTTGGTGTCCTCTGGGAAGCAGGACACTACCATGCCTTATAAAGTTTCTCTCCCTGCCCAGCTTGGGCAAGGAGAGACTGTGGGGCCTGCAAAAGGAAAGCAATGAGATCTGTTTGAAACCACAATGGCTGAGGCAGCTCAGGGCTGGTAGCAATGGTAAAGGGTGACAAGAGAGCCTGCTGCTGTCCCTGTGAGGAGCAGGCAGCAAACTACAAAGAGGAGAGCCCAAGGAGCCACTGGTGCCCAGTGATATGGCTGGAGAGCCTCCAAACCCACCTTGAGTTGCAGCCCTCCAGCCTCACCTGCCAAAAATGATTGGCCCTTCCTCTATCAAAGGGGCTGATTAGCTGGGAGGAAGAGGAAGGTTCCTCCTGCCTGGGCCATGGTGAGGCCAGAGCTTCTCTTGTGGCTGGTTTCTTCTTGCTCCATGTGGTGAGTCCTGAGGGAGGGGAGATGTGCCCCAGCGTGGGGGCTACAACAGCAAACCCTGGTGTTACCTGCTCTTTAAAGTTACCACACAAGTGAAGGCAGCTAGTCAATTGTCACAAATCATGCCAGGGCCTGGTAAATGATTTCATTTTGGTTGAGTTTTTTGGCCCTTGTAGTTCTGCTGGGAGTAGAAGTTGTGGGGCTTTTTTAACCCTTTCCATCTTGTTGCTGTTCACTACAATCCTCTCCTTGGCTGCTGTGGCAAGTGAGCTGTTCCTCATGCAGGCTGCTCAGCTGTAGAGTTGTCCCTTGGTTGTGCAAGAAGGAGAAATGGTCTTAATGAGCTTGCTAACTGGTGACCTTGGGACACTTTAAGTCAGAAAAGTGTCTAGGAGGGCAAAAAATGGCAGCATGTTCTCATATCCTTCTGCAGTGGCTAATGTGTTTCTAATCCCTGTTTTATCCTTGTTTAGCCTTATCCCATGTCTATGGAAAAATTTCTTTCCCACGGATGCTTGTAGGAGAGAGAGGGAAATAAGCAGAGGGTAGGATGCAAAGGGGGTGAAGATGGGCAAAAGAATGGTGATCTTCAGAGCGACTTGTTTCTGGCAATGAAACTAGGGCTAAAAAGGTCAGCCCAGTGAGGTTAGGAGATGGCATAACCAGCTAATTGCCACCCTGCTCCAGTATGATGCTGGTCCTTCTGCTGTTGCTAATGTTATTTTTCTCCCCACCCAGGGGAATGGTGTTTTCTCCATCATTTACCTCTCTGATGAAGTCTATTTATTTGCTACTTGCCTGGTAGAACTGCTGCTATGGCAATAATCACCACAGTCTCTGGTTGGAAAAGCTAGTCAGCAGCAAGGGCTAGGGAGAGCTTGGTCCAGGTCAATGGCTTAGAAAATTGTGCCTGATTTTGTGACTGAGCTTTCTGCAGTGGTTAAATTCTTTGAGGCCAGAGAGTGCCCTGGGAATATGATGAAATACTGTTAAAAAAGCAGGAGGAAGAAAGAGAGACTGGGCTGAATGGAGCAACAAGGAGCTTAGTGTGCCAATGGAGCAGAGGAAAACTACGTGGGTTTCTCAGTTCCCTTGCACTCAAACAGGGTGGTGTGAGAGGTGGGTGGGCTTTTTAATGCCTGTTAAAAGGCATTGCCTACACAGAGGACATTGGACTCAGAGTTAAGAGATAGGGCTGGGTGAGTGTGGCTGTGGTAGCTGGTAACAGTTTGGATCCAGACTCGGTCTTCTGGTGGCTGCAGTGAATGATTCCAGGCTCTCAACAGGGCAAACATGGTGCTGCAAGTACCTCCTAAAACAAGCACTGCTGCTTAATGTTTGTTTGGCTGGGAAATGAACTCTTACCCCAGCCTTGGCTCAGAAGAGGCAGGGGACCATCTGAAACACATTGGACAGGAGTGATTACTAGAGTGATTTTTAGCTGGTACAGACACAGGGCCAGTTGAGAGTAGAAGGGGAGTTGCTCAGGAAACTCCTTTGCTCCTCAGCAAAAGAGCCAGAAGCCTCTCTCACAACCACCCAACCCAGAGAAGCAGATCCTCTAGGCTGAGAAGCTGCAGTTGGTTCCTTTTCTTTGTGTCCAAAATATTTGAAACTGCTCCTTCTGTGTCATGTTTGCAGTGGTGATCATGTTCTGGAGCTGACCCAGGGGAGCAGCAAACCCCTTCTTCCCCCACCCAGTGTGGAGAGGCCTGTCAGTGTGTACGTCACTCCCTGCTGGGTGAGGACTGGTGGAGTTTTCCCTAGAAAACAGACATGGGCTTGCTATAAATTTCTCAAAACTGCCCAGTTCAATGAAGCATCCAACACTTAATCAGACCCTTAAGACAGACTTTTCCCTGTGCACACTGTCCATGTTTTTTAAGGCCCATTTGGTGCCAAAAGTAATGTAAGAAAGCTCTGTCTCCTTGAGATCTGATTCAGATCAAAGCCTGGGCCCACATGGTTCAGAGACAAGATTTTTGGTGATGATCAGGGCACTTAGATATGGAAGCTTTGAAATAATAATCTTTGGCTAAAGTCAGACAGCTCAGGTTTGTGGTCCTCACCCTGTTTGGGAGGGAAATGGCTTCCCTGGGACTGAGAGGGGCCAGGGCTCTGCCACAGCCAGGTTTGTGGGACATGTCACTCCTGAGTCATGGATCCTTGAGCAATTTCTGCAGCCTCCAGCACCCTGCTAGCTCCTGTTGGGTCTCAGGGACCTTGTAAATCTAAAATCTAATTCATATGTACTGTTCAGTGCTCAGTAGGTGTGGGTAGCCCTGGGGCAGAGACCAGGGTGTGGAAATCTCCATGCTGCCATGGAGATTCTAAACAGCTAAATGGATAATTATAAAGGGCTTTGTCTATGAGAAGTCCTGCTCACCTATGCAAGCATCCAGAGAAGAATTTCTGAGGCAGAAGGAACAGCACTGTAGCTTCTTGGTAAAAGCAGTCTCATTACTTCTCATGTTGGCTTCTGTACATTTAATGCAAGACCAGCTTCCCAGCCCATGCTAGAGACCAGGGCAGGGACAATGATGTAAGTGGCCCCTTTGCTAGCCCTTTTAATAATCCATTATAATCTAATTGCAGACCTGTCAGCTTCACATCTGTTTCTTGTTCAACTTGAGCATCATTTTTGAGGACTGTTGTTGAATGAGAAAATTGCTATGGCATAAAAATTTCAGTGTGCAGGATTGACCTTGATAAAGAGGTGCTTCCTTGTTTCTCTATTCTGTGCAAAATGAGCCATTACTTTCACTCCTCCCTGATATGCTGCCAGTGCTGTTCTATGTTCCCATTACTGCAGAGTTTGTTTTACCAGGCAATTCCAGTGTCAGATATTGCTAGGAAGTACAGGAACTTTCCAGTGCCAGTAAACAGCCTCCTGGGATTAAAGCTGAGCTGTACCATGAGTGGGTCTGTTACTTATGATTGGAAATTATTAGAAAATGAGAGGAAAGGATTTCTCCAAGTGGATGGAAAAAAAAATAAAAATATCTTCATTTATTAGAAAGCATTGAAGAAAAGGATCTGGTCCCCATTCCTTGATTCAAAATGCTTAGGGCCTCACTTAGGGCAGGCAGCTGTAATAAATTGTGTGTCCACCAGCCCCCTCAAGCCAGGCTGCCCAGACTTACCAGCTCCAAAGGCTTCATGGGTGAAATGGCATGGTGGGAATTCACAGCAGCCGGGCTTTCCTATCCTTCAATAAGCTTCTTGGAAGTTAGAGAAGAGCTTGTGGGCAGAGGTATTAAAAAATAAAAATCTATACAATTAATATAAATCAGTGATAAATAGGCTTCAGAGTTCTTGTCTGAGCACCAAGGTTTCTTAGATGCCCAAGTGAACACTGGAGAGAAAAGGTCTGGGTTTTGTCCCATTTTGATACTAGTTCAGGCAGACCTTTTAATCAGCCCTAGTTGCAATATCTCTGGATGAGCTCACTGCTGTGTTGCACCCTGTGCTGTGAGAATTGATAATGGGAAACACTGGCAGCCAAAACACAGATGAGTTGTGCAGAGCCTGTGGGCATCTCTCACAGTGCCCAGTACCAGGCAGATCAATTAACCCTGTCCATGACTCCCACTAAGGGAAAACTTCCCTACCCTGTGCCTCAAAGCACTTGCTGGGTCCCTAGAGGAGATTAAGCTCTTTTGATAAAGATCTGGTTTGATCAAGATGGGATCTACTGCCCATTTATTGGGGAACTCTGCTGTGATAATTGCAGCTATCTATCTAATTGCTAAAGGAAATGCTGCGTGGTCTTTTGACTCTGCTGGAGCTGATTGGTCCAAGTTTAACTGTGATGTTATAATGCTTATAAAATAGGCAGAAAACCCATAATGGGCATACACTTGTCTAGTGTTAATTTAAGCTACATCTATCTGCCTAAAATAATCATAAAGCTTTCAGATGTAGACCTCTGCTCATCTCCTAAATGCACTGATAACAAAAATTAAAAGGGAAAGGAGGATTTATGGGGCCAAAATGACTTGGCAATCAGTTCCCATTGCTTTTAAGGCTTCTCACGTGCCTTTTAGGATCCCAGACTGCAGGTAACAAGGGCTGAGCTTGATGTTTCAAGGCCAAAACCAGCACAGGGGTTCTGAGTCCCCAAAAAAAAGATAAACTGTCCTTTTTTCTGTACTGATCTGGCAGCAGTTAGTCTGCTGGCACTTCTCCTAGCAGCTCTGTGCTGCCCAGGTATGAACAGTGGTTTGATGGATAGCAGATGAAACAAGAAGCCTATTTAAGTTCAGCTTTTCAGGTTGGAGGTCAGGGAATCCTCTGTGTTGCTGCTCATGTGAAACAGGTTCAGCTGAATGTCCTGTTACCAAAGGCCATCCCCAGCTCCCAGGACAGGAGCACATTGCAGGGTTGCAGACTTGGTGCCAGGGTTTGCTTTGTGGCAGCAGCCCTTCATCACTCTGGGACTGGTTGGGTTGTTTTTTCCCCTGCCAGGAAACTCCTGAAGAGCCTGGTAGTGACAGTGGAGGAGTGTCACCTGCAGTGGGTGCAGGCAGGAGCAGAGCATTCCTGTCTTGTGCATCATCATCCACCCCATGCAGCCAGCTGCACTGCATGGATTGTGACATGGCCCAGGTGTGCCTGCAGCACCCAGCCCAGCATGGTAAGTGGGAGCCCAAGGGGGACAGTGCTTTGCAGGGGTGACATTTTCATCTCATGCACTGGTCCAGAAAAAACACCCCTCTTCCTCCCTTCCCATGCTCTCCATGCTAGAGAAATGTCCCTTCAGTTCTGCCTTTAACTCTCAACCCAGTAACATGGGTTAGTTCCTGTCCTAGGCTTTGATTAATTATCCCAGTTTATCCCTCAGCCAGGACCTGTGCTCTGGCACAGGTAACCGTGGACTTCAAGGGTCCTGTGCACTGAGAAGCAGGCTGGCTTACAACCTGCTCATTCCAAGTACTTCTGCAGGCAAAGGCAAAGCCTCTGGAGGTAATTTTAGGGTCTTAATGTGAGGGAAGTAGCACGAGCCTTTATCATCCTAGGCTTTTCAAAGGCAATTTCCTAAGTGACATAGAACCCCAAGGGGTTAGAGCCAACTGCCAATGACTGCCTGTGACCATGACATGGCAGAGCAACCAACATGAAATAACCTTCTGCCACTGTTATATTTCAGATCACACTGGCTTGGCTGGTGACAGCCTTCTGGCTTGCCCATAAAGTTAGGAATAAGGGAAATAAGACCAAATAAAGGTTCTTTTTGGGGCTTAGACATCCTGACAGGCAGGAAGGCTGCTTGAGGGCTGCCTGTGTGCTTGTGCTCTGGCTAAGCAGGTGTGTCTTTAGGCCATGAACTGGGCTGAACAGCATCTAAACCACATGGACAATCCTTGAGGAAACTCCAGGGCTCCCTGCATAGCCCTTATGAAGGCTGGCAACTGCCAGTGCCCCATTATGGCAGCCAAGGAGAACTGTGATCCATTTTCTCCCAATATCAAGGAAAAACTCACCAATCTAGGTCTGGATTGAGCTGAGCTGAACCCTTTGAGTTTCTCATGTCTTGCATAACTCCCATGATCTGATCAGCTGCTGTCTTTGGGGAGAATGATGTAAAGAGTTTCACAAGGATTAGGCTGTTCCCATGCCATATGAGAATGCTAGAGTGAACTTGCTTTCCTTTCCTGATCCTTTCTTTTCTCTTTTGACTCCTGATTAAGTTAACACTTAAAGTTAACTAACAATTTTCCTGATCTCTGTTTCTGAATTTGACATGTATAAATGAAATTACGTGTGACTACAGTTTGTAGTCCCATTTTATAATTACCCATGTGACTGTTGCCTTGGGAAGGGGAGAAATGGAACAGTGTGACTTGAAGGATGCTGTTTGTAGCTGTAAATCAGATGTGCTCATGGAAGCATGGAGTTCATGTGTTCATTTGTGCACCCTTTCCTATGGAGGGGACAGAGGGCAGCCCATCCACCTCC